>JAAXYW010001842.1:0-18573 GCA_036851895.1 Orthonychiurus folsomi
TAACCGAGTTCCATTCTTCCATATTGCCAATATGATTGGGTTGATGGTAACGACATATACAACAACAAGGGATTCCGGTTTATTAAATCTCCTATTGTGGGAATGGATATACAGGCGGATGATGGATCAGTCACCCAATTGCAGAGGATTTTTATTTGTTCTCCTCAATCCTAAATCCTTGATGACAAAAATAAATGACAAAATCGTAACTGTCGTGAGAGTCCCTTAATTAGTGGACAAATTAAACTTGTTTGTGTGTGGAGGAAGGCGGGTCTATGGCCCCGTCGTACTGGAAATATGAATTCTTTATTTGGCCATCATTGATAGAAAATAATCATTTCAAAACCTACGGCGGTCAATCAAATCGTGTCCGAAATCAATATCCTTCCTCTTCTATTTTTAAATTTGTGTCAAGCCTTGTATACTACAACAAACATGTAAAAAAATATATAAAAATATTGTTATAAAACTGTACATTATAGCCCAGAATTCAATTAAATTCGACCTCTTTATAAGTAATGTGCGTGCATAAAAAAAACCTTCCGTTCCAACACCTCCATCCAACAATGTAAGCATCCATTAAAACTCCAAGTGTTTTTCAAAAGATAAAAAAAAAACTTGGAAACAATAGGAATGGAATTTTGTGTCTTAAAACCATGTTATGTTTCTTTCTCTCGTCCCTTGACCAAGCAAAATGTGTTGAAGAATGAAGTAATCAATGGCGAAGGATTGTAATTTATGCGTTTTGTAATGGATCCATTCAAGACGAGAGAGGAAGGAGAGTGGAATCATTAATTGCAAATCCCCAAAGGATGAACAACATGAAATCCATTAAACTTGGTGCTTGTAAAGACTCCACCTTCACGTACTAACATGCATACAAGTAATTTTTGCCAGTCCCGTATCCGGTATGTAGAAAATTGCAAATATAATTCAGAAGAAGAACGTTGTACGTTAGGGATTAGATGGGCTTTTCATTTGCAGTAAAGTGCATGGAAGGTGTGCTGCATAACAAATAGGAATCACAAATCAAATTACGGTCCCCTCTTCCCTAAGAGAGACAAGGTTGAAGATTCATGACGGGTTAAAATGTAATGTAGTAATAAAAAAAAACTATAGGGAAGGAGGAGCAGTCCCGTTCCAATATATGTACAGATGAAGATCTAAATGGCAAAGGTTGGATTTTGAACATAAGAGACCGGTGTTCCCGGTTTTTTGGATTATGGCAAATGGCAAGTTGCTGTTTTTCTTTCTTTAATGTAGAAGCGTGGACTTGAACTTCATAATTCTTTCTCTCATTCCCTCCCATTAAACAAGGAAGGATAAACTTCACATCCAACCTTCCCTTCATTTACATTTTATTCCATTGTATTGGGTGTGAAGTCATAATGAAAGTACAATCCACTCACTTCCACTGGCTTAGGTCGTGGTCAGGTACAACAAACATTAAAATTGATGTCCGTTTTAACACATCTTATCGAAAGTTACGGCAAAATGTCATCCATCCACTAGTTTCTTTATGCCTGTACATATACATCCATTTGCTACCATTTAAAATCAAATGGGCATTTCAATACAACGACTCCACTTCCGGTAAATATGCATAATTACACATGTGGATCTCCCAACCCACCCAATCAATATTGACCCAAGTGCTTTAGTTAAGATCCTTTCCAATATGCAATTTTAATTGAACATGCGTCACTAAACTACAACAAAAAACCATACGGATTAACGGTCCAGTGATAAAATTCCCCGTTGTAAAAAATTGACACCGACTGAGTTGGGATAATTATCAGATCCACGGACGGCGGCGGCGGCGGCGTTGACGGCGATTTGAAATGCATGTGCAAAAATGACATGACCAAGTTTGAGGCGGCTCAGACGGACGGGTCAACCATCAAATAAACTCCATTTTCCATCCATGAGAAAATCACGTCCGTTCCGTCACAAATGAACAGTTGCATCGTTTCTTTTTTTTAAAACACCGGCCCTCATCACTAACATTAACCGGCTCAAAGGAATTAGCGTTATTTATGCGAGGAGAGGAAGAGATGAACTTTTTTTTCTCTTCGATCCTACATGAATGTTGACTATTACGACAACCATAAATCATGTTCTTTCCATTCTTCACGCATTCCTTTAAATCCGAACCCATGTGTCTTCCACTACCCTTCAATGATGAATCAAAAAGATGCATGTTTTTTTTTAAAAATATTTAGTTTCCATAATGTTAAAGGATTGGCATCATTGAAAACAACAAGTTAACCCATGCAAAATTTGGGGAAATGAGGTTAATTTGTAATTAAGACATGGATTGGACATCACATCTCCAACAAAATTAATGCGGTGGACACTGCTTTTTCTTATTTGGAATTCAATACTAGGCCATTTCCCTTAGCCGAACTGACTTCTGCAAATTCAATTTTTATCTTACAGACTTGGCATAAACAAACGTATTAAATTCCGCGCGTCTGTACTCATGTAATATATCCTGGGAAAGTTACTATGTACTGTTTCACACCATCATCATCATACTTGATTCCAAGAATCATTCATTACTTCCTTCCAGTGTAAACAAATATCCATATTTTTACGGGAGCCTTGTACAATAATAATTTGAATCCATGATTTTGAGATTCAAGTTCCAACTAATAAGATATCAACTAGATTTACATAGAATTACAGTAACAAATATTATAAAACCACAATTACTTTTTAAGCCATAATGCAATGTATGTATAATTTTCCCTTACAATAATAAATTGGCATGAAATTGGTAAACACACCGCATGTCATTAATACGTGTACGTGAACTACATTCCTTTAATTTACTACGGTGTTATGAACCTACAAAAAACTCTAAAATAAAATGTGTGATGAGGATATTTGATTATGATTAATCAATCATCCGTTGAAGCCCCGCGCCGCTGCTCTAAATAATCAAGCACGAGGAACCTGGATTTGAATAAAATTGAGTTCCTTGCCATCCATAGTCACACAAGCGAATAATTACCTCACTCCACTCCCCCCATCCTAATGTAAATCCAATGTAAACATAATAGTGGCTAATGTGGAGTAAGTAAGTAAATTAATGTCAAATAACTGATAACTAGGTAAATAAATAAATACATCTCACTCAACATCCAACCAAACTCATCCGACGACAGTACAAACTGAATTTAAGTTCAACAAATACAACCCACAATTCGCACATTTCCATGCACGCATCCATTCAAAACCTTTATCTACGTATATATTCGCATACACAAATAATCCATGCAAATCCGTTTACCATTCCCTGCCTGCCACCTGACATAATCCTGTAAGTAGGCTGCAATGTGGGGGAGTTAATTTGGCAATTGAACTTTAAAAATTCCGAGAAAAAGGATTTGATTAAAATGAATGATTTGATTTCCACAGCCACAATTTGCACACATAGCACATTGACTTTTTGCATCAAATTGAATACGTGTGAATATGTATCTGGAAATTGAGTTCCACGATTAGCAACAAGTAGCAAGCAGCATTTGATTTGACACAGAGATGCTCCAAATTCATGGATGGCCTAGTGCAGTACATGCATAAATATAAAGTTACATCTGTTCCTGCAACCTCACGTTATGCATTTGCTTGGGCTAAATGCTTCAATGCTACTACTCCATTGTGGATTCAAAATAAAAAAACTGTTCATCAGGTCGAATATCCCACATGTATATGTATAAAAAAAATTATCAATCCGCCCTTTACGCCCGCGCCCGTTGCACATCCATTGGAGGTGGTGAACGTGAATCGAAACGAATTTGTTCATTCAATTTACCACATGCACACATTATGGGAAGGAATTGAATAGTTCCATGCCTCGAATGAGGTGAATTTAAAAGACGACGACGACTCCACCCAATGAGGGAGCAAAATGGGAGTTATAATTAAACATTTTGTGAAAACTGAAAATAATTTCACACTTCAACAAACAAACAAAAACTTCGTTCTATCCCCCATAATATCCTAATTAAATTTGTAAAAGTGGAAAATCTCATCTCAAACCATGAAAGGTATTGCAATTTTTGTAAATTAAAAGCACGAGTTGTACGTTGTACGTAAAAAAAATAAAGGAGAAGGAGTTGATCATAGAAATATATACATACGTATATGGATGAATATTATTTTAAACCCTACCTCGTGGATATGTTGGATAATCCACACCTTGTACTTGAGATGAGTTGATGAAGATCCTCCTCCTTCCCTATTATTATCCAACTTGTTCATCATCAATAACATTTACTTGTCAGAAGTCCTCAATGCAGTTCCAATGTATGTCTGATGCAGTTAAGGTTCAAATGTTTAAAACGGAGGTGTTCCGTAATGCATACAAAATGATCTCCTCTGCCCACTCGTCCTCGTCCAAAAGTTATTCACAGATTCAAAATCTCTTCCTAATCATTCATAAATCCTCAACAACAGTTAAATCATTCAACTCCGTAATAACAATCCAAGATTATTTGCACTTTTGTCAATCTGTCTGGGTCAAGCACCGCACCGCACTCCACTCCGTCCTTTAATTTCTAATCCCTTCCACCCAAAGGGTAGCCAAGCCAATCTCAATTTGAAATTTCAAACAAGATTTTTATCCAATTCATGGAATCCCCCTCCTCCCGTCCGTCTATAATCAAGGATCCAGTTTTCACATTAATATTAATTTTCCACCAAAAACGTGACTACCCCCTGGTCTCCGGTCTTTCTTTTTTTTCCTTTTCAAAATTGTTTATCCTCCACACTTCATAAACTGGTTCAACTTCAAATCTGGTCCTTTGATAAAAAAAAACTTGTCCACTGGAATTAAATCCTTCATTCGTTTCGTCGCATCCCTCCCGCCAGATCCGCTGCAAAATTGATCAAAATCTGTACGTTCCTTCCCACAAAAACACTCCACTGGCCTAAACTCAGCTGGACTCAATCAAAACAACACACAAATAAATCCACCACTGTTCAATACCACAAAATCCTAGCTGCTAAAAAAAACCGACCGACCGACCGGTGCGGTTGATCCCAAATGATTTTGTTTACAATTCAACCCCTCACAAAAACACTTTACAAAATCTTGTACTGTTGACGGAAGTAATTGTCAAATAAGTAAAAATCCAGCCACAATTTCAAATGTATTATTCAATTCGTGTCCCATTTCAAAATCTCCTGTTCAAATGTTGAAGACGACGTGAATGAAATATGTACGTCGTGTCGTGGTACGTGGATTGGATGGGAGTTGAAGATGAACTGAAGGATAGATGGGCTAATGTTGGGATCTAAGAACAACTTGTCGTCTCTCTCCCCTTCCATTTCCCACAAGGATGAAGTTTTGTACATGTACGTAGTATTTTCACCCACCAAACTTTTGCCATGCCTGTAATACTTAAGACCAAGACCCATGGTCATCCCCCAACTTCAACTCAGGAGGTAACTGGGGAAAACTTTATGTACAATTACTAACTTTACACCTTCTAACCATAGGCCCGGCCCAGGTTGGATTATGTATGTGTGTGTATGTATTTGAGGGGTTTTTCATATTTATTTGTAGACTCCTGAGTGTGAGAAACGTCCGTCCTTCTGTCTTTTCACCTCCACCTCTATTAACCCTTCATCCAGTCAACCGCACCGTTAAAATATTAAAAATATCCAAATAATGTAAATATACAAGGGGGAAACCAACCTGACCTCAACACTTGACTCTTGTCCATCCAAAATTCGTTCCACACCTCATCCTCATATATTACCAACCAACCCAAAGCTACACGTCCATTTACTTTCTTTTTTTAAATTTAGGATTACAAAAAAAAAATTGAGTGGCATGGAACGAGGGTTTGTTCCCTCACATTTGTTTTCCATCTGATTTATAATATACGTAAAGTACGAAAGAGAAGATCTAATTTACAAACAAAGTGAACTAATAAGGCAACGGCTCAGATCCACCTAGGGATGGGTTAGTATATGAAGTGTAGCAAAAAAAAATACGACGAACACGTTGTGTTGTATTCAAATCTATCCAAGGCTCCCTGGATCCATTATAAAATAATAAGGCCTGCGCCTAGGCCTGAGTTTGATTCTTCAACCAAATTCACAACACAAAAAAATCCTACTTTACTACATAGTTTATTGTTGTAGAGTGACTTTGAAGCTGATTTCCCTCCCCACTTCATTTCTTAATCCATCAAAACTATCAAAAAACATGGTTGGCGTTCATATTGCATTCAAGCTACTGCTATGCTGCCCAACTACAAAGGATGATTGGATTTAATTAACCAAGTGCTAAAATTCTGAGAAAACTTGAACAAATAATAAAAAAATAATTTGGTCGGTGGATGCATATGTTGATGGGAGAAAGAGGTGGGGATGGATGGTGTTGGGCAGGCTACCAATTATTACAGGCGTCGCCCCGCCCATTAATATGATTTTTTAGATTTCCCCTCAATTTTGTGAGTAATGACATGGAGATGGATTATATCGGTGAAAAAAGGAATTATGACAGAAAAAATGAAGCGGAGGATCTGGATCATTAACCCCGTCCCATCCCTCATCCCATGATGAGGAATTCAAATCTTCCGCCGCGCCAGTTCAACACCCGCAATTATTTCCCCGTCGTACAAGCATAATAATTGATTGAATTTAACCGTAACTTTAATTATCCATTAAAAAAACTTTTTTGGCACATCACGGACTCCACACATGGTCGGTCATACAACGTGCATTTATTAATTTAGCATGCTTTAGATTTCCTGGCAGAAGACTACCTTAAACTAAACTACATACAACTCAGCCCAACCCCTGTACCTTTAATCCCATGTCTCATCCATCTGTACGTACACCTTGCAGCCATGACTCCTCAGAACCAAAAAAAAAAACAACTTTAAGAAAATAAAAGTTAAAAAAATGTTTGTGTACGTACGCGTAACGTACGTATGCAGGATGGGTGGGATGGAAGTGGACATGGGTGGATGGATTTTGTTGTGATTTTATTCGGTGGACTGCGTCCGTCCGATCGAAGGACCAAAGTAAAACTTTTATACCCTTCGCTTCACTGCACCCAAAAGTTTTTTTTTTTAAATAAAAAAAAAGAAGTAACTTTGAAGAAGAGCCACGTACGTACGTACGTACGTACGGATGCGTAAGATGGATTTAAGAAGGTAAGTAGTGACCCAAGGGTAAGGAAAAACGTCTCAACACAATACAAATAGGATCTTAAGGTGTGGAAGAAGATAGCCGGGTTTTTTAGCTCCCGGCAAGGTCTTTTTCTTTCTTTGCCTGCGCATGGGCAGTTGTGAATCCCTTCGTTTCCAAAGACGCATGAATACAATAAAAAAAATAGGATACAAAGTCCAGGGAAGGTAAGGGATTGTCCATCCCTTAAGAAGAACTGGCCGGATAAGACTTGGAGTTGACCATTTAAGTGATCACCTTAATTTTTTTCCCCGTTCCCTTCCTTCACCCTCATCCAGGACTACGTACACTTGTGCCCTGGAGAAGAGAACAAATCACATCACTCATCTACCCTACCCCTTAGCCCACATCATCCCTTTTTTTATCCTTCGTAGTTCCACGTGTCCCTGTAGTACCTCCTTTTATTCATTCGTCATTTCTTTTCCAAGATGAAGTGTGGCCCTCGCAGGGCCAGTTGTAAACCTGGAACGACCTTCAAGGCTCCCAAGTGTTACATGATATACAATCCACGTGTCAAATTAACCAACATTTAATTAATATAAGATTTTCAAATCAAAAAATTGATTGGCAAATAAAAATATGTATTATTGTGCTATGATTCGGCATATAAAGAGACGGATTTATTGTTCCTCACATCCAAAGGGCTCATTATTTATTGAACTCTGGTTGAACTTTCTCATCTTTTTTTTATATTCATTTTGTAAGTCGTCCCAGGGATGAATGTACCCTTCACCTGTAATGTAATTAGTGGAGGGATCCATATCCTATGCTTTAAAAATTGAGTAAATCATTTTCCATGATTCAAACCTGCATGCACCGGACCCCCTTTCCCCATAAAATTGAGTGGCTGTACATTTAACGCTTCTTTTCAACGTGAGTAAAACATTTATGACTCCCTCATCTTTTAAAAAAAATATCCTCTTTTCCCTTAAAACTCACAGGAGCTTAAAAATTTTAAAACAACTTGTCGTGCCTAAAGTCAATTTTCCATCATCGTAACCCACATCCCTTCACACGCTTCCTTTCCTCTCCACCCTTTCTTATGGGAGGAGTGTGGAATCAAGGAACTCATTCCAGGATTTTCATGGATCAATTACAAGTCCTTTAAAACCCTTGACTGTAATTTTCATGTTTATTGTTAAAAAAAAATAAATGTTTCTTTCCCTTCATGAGCCGACACAAAAGGATTTCTTCACTTCCTATACTTACGTGTTTCTTTTGATCCATGTTCCACACGCGCGTGTCACTTAACATACATAACATTTACACGTCCCATTAAATCCGAATCAATTTTACAAACAAATGACACGATACTTCCTTGAGGAATATCTCATAGAAAATCCAATCTAATTTGTACAAGATTAATGGGGAAAAAGTCAATCACGGATTTATGGGTGGAAACTTTTAGCCCGTCACTCAAACTCCTGGATACTAATTTGGGTCTTTGCCATGTATTGAACCCCGCCTATTGTAATGTAACATCTATGGAGTCTCAAATGCTAAATTCTCGCGAAATTCCTTTCTCTCATCCTCAACCATTGATTTGATTTGGACATTTAACCTCGTCGCGTCCGTACACTTCTTCCAATTGAAAACTGCAATCCATAATTTCGTGAAAAGGTGAATCACACGAACGACGACGACGTGCAATGTAGAATTTGATGGTTTGCATGTCATGGCATGGCCAGACCGGCACAGCAATTCATGAACCTTTAATATTGTGTAATCGTGATGTTTGCCTTTTATCCCGACTCTTCAACATTAGAATTATAGTCGTCCACCAATTGAATTGATGGATTTATGACAAGTTCATTATTTCATCATGCATTGACATGACTAATGGCTCACCTGATTTCTTAAAACACTTGCATCCTATAGCCCACTACATGAATGATTATTAGTATTTAGCAGATAGCATACTGTGCAAGGGTACAAAACATACATACAAAGGATGTAGAGCAACAGCATGGGATGATACAAAAGGAAGGCGTTCGCGTTGATTTTTAAATGTGATACATAACACATTACGTGCATGAACAATTAGGTACTAAAAAACATACGTACGTACGTGGCTGGGGCTAAAGACAGAATGGATTTGCAAAACAAAAGCATGGGTCGGTTAATTGCTAGAAGGATCGGATGAGTGAGTGGATATTTCTACGTACGTGCGTAATCCGTTAAAGGACAACCAAATCATACACATTTCTATTAGTCATTCAGACAAAATATGATTTAGAATTAATTACGTGTCCCTCCTTGTCGTTCCGTTGTGGGATGTGGATTTTAGTGCTGATGACGTGACTTGCAAAGGAAATGTTTTCTTTTTTAAGGTCTCACGCCCACACGTATGACCGCAATTCAAATCAGATCAAAATATAAGTAATATTACATGTTGATTGCTTACGGAGAATTTGCCGTTACATCACAAAACAATCAATGGAATTCTAAATAAATTTCCAAAGGTCGTATGTGCCTATATAAATGTACGACAATACATTTGGTTGACTGGTAAATTATTGAATTGAGATGAAACGTTCCGGGGGATAGTTATTATTCTGTCCAACCAACCAAGTCAATGGAAGGTGACAAGTCAAGAGCGGGACTAATTGGAATAATTAATTCAGTCGTCACATTCACATTTTGTTTGGTTTTACTATTTTTTTAACATTTGATTTACGTACGTTTAGACGAGCCCTTTCAAGTTTTACCTTCAATTTGTAAAACAGAGGAGGGGGTGGGGTGCGTTGATGTGTAAACAATTTGAGAGTAAAATCATTATTCCCAACACATTAAAACTCTCAAAAATGACTGATTTCTTCTACAGTGGAAATAGGAGCAAGTGCAGCAAACGTATAGAATAATTATTACGGTTTACATTCTCATAATTGACCTTGTCAATTCAAAATCTTTCATTTCAATTTGTATGGAATTAAAATTTCAAAATGTATTCATTGATGCAAATTTTACAGCAGTTTGCTTAAAATGGTTGAAGTTTGATAGATTTTAAGAAATTTGGGATTTTTGAGCCATTTCAAACGACTTAGATCATAAGCAAAAAACATGCAATTATAAAATAAGGTTACTATTCCACGATTTGAGATTAGTGGTGGATAATTTAATAATCCATCCCAATTGAAGGACCTATGGTTCAAAGATTTAAGGACTGGACTTGGAGATCCACGTGGAAGTACAAAGTAAGTACGAATAATTGAATTCGCATTGCAATGGACATTCCTCATCTCCAAAAAGTGTATGGAGTGGTAAGAGACGCGGCGCGAAAGAATGTTTGGACATGGAAGGAAGGGACCATTAAATTGCCAAATGTGGTCCGACTGTCCAGCCAATTGGGGAAAGGAAATGGAATAACTCAACTTTTTTTTCTTTTTCCTCCTTGTTATTTTATCCATCAAACGCCTTCTTTGATTGGATAAAAGAATTGCACATGCACTGGACTCCTTGGATTCCGAATTGTAAGTTGCCGAATAAGTACATTGTATTATTACCTTTGCATCCCATCCATCCCTCCATTCCACAATCCATCCACATTCTTGAGCCATAAAGAAGAAAGGAACGGGGAAACAAACCGACCAAACAACTTTGGCTCGATCTCGCACGCCGGGCTACCAAAAATCCAGACGTGTTCCTTACGGGCGTAAATCCAATACACAAAAAAACCAGGATTTCTGAAGAAAAGGAAAAAATGTAGCGAAAGGAATGCACGGATTGCATTCATTCCAAAATGCAGTTTGTGCCACGAGACAAAAAATAATAATTGGAATGCAAGGAAGCGGATTTGTGAAGGTTGGAAGGAAAATCCTTCAAATCCCGATCTTGCACATCTTCGGCTCAAAAGATCAAAGGAAATCCGCGCAGCCATTCATCAACCCAAGGCAAAATTATCTGCCAAAAATCATTCTCAATATTATAAACTTGGAGAGCAATTTCTTTGGATTTTTTACACTCACTTTTTGATCCAGATACAAAATCGGTCAGATTTCAAATCCACTTGTCCCAAATTCCGCAATTCATGGTCTCAATTTTTAAATTTCCCTTGAAAAGAATACTTTAAAGAGTTTGCTCACAAAATATCATGACAGCGCCTTCACAAAAAGAATCAAAAATGTAATTTCAAATATTTTTTTGCCATGTTGGAATGCGTGGCGTGGATGCGTAGTCGGTCGGCAAATTTCAAGGAAAGATTGAATACTCCGAAAATCATTCTCAATATTATAAACTTGGAGAGCAATTTCTTTGGATTTTTTACACTCACTTTTTGATCCAGATACAAAATCGGTCAGATTTCAAATCCACTTTGTCCCAAATTCCGCAATTCATGGTCTCAATTTTTAAATTTCCATTGAAAAGAATACTTTAAAGGGTTTGCTCACAAAATATCATGACAGCGCCTTCACAAAAAGAATCAAAAATGTAATTTCAAATATTTTTTTGCCATGTTGGAATGCGTGGCGTGGATGCGTGGTCGGTCGGCAAATTTCAAGGAAAGATTGAATCCTTCGAATCTATTTCCAACAGTGGAACGGATTCATAAAAATTGTCACAATAATAAAAATCCTCAAATTGAAAACACCCAAGGAGAATTGCTTGCCTTTCAAATAAAAATGCTCACCCTCAATCCTAACAACTAATCCATTCCGAGTCACCTGTGTGTGTGGTGTGTGTCCCACTCACCTTAACCATCACCCTAACATACATACGCACTACAAAAACAAATTATACAAATGGAGCACCAGCACCCATTCCATTTCCATTCCTCATTTTTTTAAATTAAGAATTTTCAAATCAAAGTGTGAAGATTTGTCGACTAGTCCTTGTCCTTCATGCATCCTTACACAAAGAAGATTCCTCTTTTTTTTATCAAAATAAATCGCCAAATTTTTAACCCTTATTCTATTTTTGCTTACCTGACTGTCATAACGCTTACAAGTTGATGACAGCTTCTCCTCTCACACCAGCAATGGAAATTTGTCTTCAGTCGATGATAGAAAATGTTAACTAAAACTACATCAAACCAAATAAAACTTGACTTACCCATTGCTGATGGATGAGTAAATAGTTCTGGATGTGTCCTTGGCTTTACTCTGTAATTTTGATAAACTCATCCGTTCTGGAGGAACTTCGGAGATACTTCGTCTTAGTTTCCGTCCATCAGCTCCTTGTCCTCCGCTATTCCCATTCACCTGATCATACACGGATGTCTCCTTACAAATCCCTGTCCTCCCCGCAGCCCCAGATGAAGATTTTCCCATTATCGGATGACATTTGACATGGATTTTTTGAATGTCCATTTGAAGTCGTCGTTGCTTCTGCTGCGTTGTCATTACTGACTCCGACTCCACGTCGTGTTTCCTCAATATTTGCATAATGTGAAAAATTTTGCTCAAAGCCATTAGAATCCTTTATGATTTTTCGGGCTGGGCGCCTCTGATTTGACTCCTTCGGAGGAACAGTCATCCCTGAATTTGATGACGACCCCTTCCCTTCACTTGGATATTTACTATTGGATTTCGTTCCTCGATTCAAATTTATGCTCCCGAATGACTTCCAAATTCTCATAAATCGTTTCACGAGGTTGAATCTGCTCTGGGATTTTCCTTGGATCTGGACAAAGGCTGACTTCCGGTCGACGTGTCAAATTTGAATTTACGGAATTGGAGGGACAAATAAAACTTTGAGCTCTGGAATGTTTTGCTCTAGGATTTGAATTGATGGGAGTTGATTGTTGCTTGTGATGATGAGGGGTGGATGTAATTAAAGATGTTCGTGAGGAAGAGGACTGGGGTGGAGGAGGGATTGGAGCAGCTCCCGCAACCGTCAGGCCTCTTTTCTCTTGAAAACTTTGACTTCTTTCCGGAAGACGTGGATTTTCTTGCCCTGATTGACCTCTCACGTCTCCACCAATATTTTCACTGTCAAATTCCTTGAGGGCAATGACATTCACTGACTCTGTCGTCCCGTTCCCTCCCTCCTTTGGCCCAGCCAAATTGTGATGACCACTTCGAAGGGAGCGAAGGAATTTGGATGCACCGGAGCCAAGGCGAGTGGATTCCCGCCGCTCTACTTTTCCGCTGTTATGGCTACTGTTGGGTGGATGACGCCCATTTCCGCCGCCGTTGGCTAATTCCTTGGAAGGTAGAGTTGTGGTTGTTGACGCCGTCTTATTCCCTTCAATGTCCCCTTCACCCCTGGAAATCAAATCAAATCAAATTGGGAATTAATACAAAAATGAAGGATCTCCTTGATACGTACGTAGACGTAGTCGTAGGGCAATTATCCCCAAGATTAACATCTCATCCCAAAGCTTCAATGCAATTTATGTACGTACTTCCCCCATTATGCAATCACTTTATTTACATTATTTGCAGTCAAATTACACCTTAAATTGAACTCCCTCGTCCTTGTTTGCCCGTAAGGACAACTTTAATTGCAAAAAAAATTGCTTTATAATAAAACAACGGATCTTGGGAAGAGAAAGAATGTTTGCGCTGAGCTTGTGCTGGAATCGTGCCGTCAGGAACATTCAAATTTCCAAGTACTGTCAATCCCCTCATATTTAATCCTTCGTAAATCGGAAGGAAGACATTCCATGAATTAGAAATCCATCAAAAAAATTTCTGTCCCGCCATCCGCAGATTTGATATATTAGACCCAATCCTAATCTAATCCCATCCATGATTCCAAGAAGGAAAAGCAATTTAAAAGCTAAGCTAATATACTGTTTACATTCACAAATTACTTTGTGTATAATTATGCAATTACGCGAGCAGAGGACAGAAGGAAATGACTGACGGGTCAAGGCCGGTCTTTCCTTGGTTTTTTTTTAAATCTCCCTCCTAAAATGTCTATTGTATTGTAGAAGAGGACAAGACCTCCGGCTCATTTTTAATAATACAGGCTTCTGTCTTTACGCAACTAATGAGACCATTATCCACAGACACACACACACATGGATATACAAACCATCTCCATCCCATTCATGCCATTGCCATCCTGGGCTAAATTCATGGTAGGTAATATTAGGTGCTTGGGCTATTAAATTATGGCCATGGGGTTGGTTATCTGTGTATGTTGTTGGCTAGTGCAAATTGAGAGCATTGGATTTACCATGCAATGGAATGAGATGCATGCAAATATGCCGCTATTAGATAATTATATGATGGGGAAGTCAGGGTTAGGAGGAGAAGATGGCAAGATTTGAGGGGGAGAAAAGCGGAGTGGTGGATGTTATGGCTCCAAGAAAACCATCTTCAAATCTTACAAAGACTGACTTGGATGTATTATTAGGCATCGCGAGTACAATTTGAACGTCGACTCCTTGTTCTACTTTCGTGACTGGACAGAAAGAAATCACCACTTCTTCGCCAACGTAACGGGCTGAGGATATGCATCCAAATACAACTCCGTCACGATCTCTCCTTTCCCCGATTCTCATCCTTAAAAATCCATAAGTCAGTTACAGCATAGGATAGCCACTTAAGGACTAATCAACTCAAAGCCTCATTCCCAGACCCAAGGCGGCACCGCGACTAGATTCGGTGGGTCTAAAATTGACTGCCATCCTCGACCAATACCAAAAATCAGATGATGAAATTAAATATTTTTCGCATACATAATTTACACTGCCCTTTCTCAATATCAGCGACTGTTTACAAGAAGTCCACATTCAAACTACAGCATATGATGCCTTCCGCGGAAAAAGGGGACATAATTTTCACCTTCAAAATGAGTTTGTTGCCTAGTAACCAAATTAAATTCAAGCCAATACTTGAGGCAAAATTGTTTGCGTAATGTAAACTGCCATAAACAGATTTGGTATTCTCCCTAGCTACTCTAATGAAAATTTATTGACACTTCTAACGTTGATCGCCATAAGAAATTTTGGATTTTCTAATTTTGATCAAAATTTTCCAGTTTTTTTAAAAAGTTTGTTGACAAAAAAATGTAATCAAAGAATAAAAAAGTTATGTCCCTCTTTTCCGCGGAAGGCTTCATAAAATATGATAAACCCATATGTAATTCCCGCCGAAACACGCTACACTCTATAAATTGCCCCCAAATCCTTATGTCATTTGTGTAGTCCTAAATGTTTCATGCAATCACTTATTTAGCTGAAAGTGTACGTACGTACGTAGGAAGGTCAAATCCAGCCAGCAAATTGCACGCACACCTAACCTTCCCTCCACGGAAAAATTCTCCCATTCAAATCCGACTAATTTTAAACAAAAACTCCACATACAAAGTCGAACCACAACAATTGACCACAAGAAAAGCTACGTACGTACGTACGCACGTAATAACAGGAGTAAAAGCAGCACGCATGACTGGATGGACACATCCAAGAATTTCTTGGAATTAAACTTTTACAACTACAATCGTCATCCATCCACATTTTGTTATTTGTTCCCTTAACCTACTCCTTTCATTTACAGACACCCAAGGCTTGTTAAAAAATCCAACCAAAAAGAAAAATAAATCCTCGTCGTCGTCGTCGCTGCGTTACACTCGCGACGTAATAAGATTTGAAAAATTCCTTCCAATTCATTATTCAGAACAGTCAAAGTCGTTCGTAGTCAAGTTAAGGATTGAATTTGGAGATGAATTGTTAGGGGAAAATTACATTGTTGGACAAGGTGTTTTTTGAATCCAATGGCACAGAGTGAGTGAGGGAATTTGATTGCAACATTTGCCATTGTGTCCCCATCCATCCACCTTCCTCATAATAAAGTCCATTTGTAGAGACTCACGCTTTTAGATGAACGTCCAAGATTAAGGATATCCGTCCGCCTTAAGTAAGGGATGGGGATTAAAAAAAATGAATATGTAACTGGGCTACCTGTCCCAACGCACACCCATAATTCGCAATGTTGTAAGAATAAGATATGAAAATGAGACGGGCCTGTCCTGCCTGCTCCATTGTCCTTTCTTAATGTGAACGCGCGGCAAACGGATAGGAGGAATGAAATGTGGGGGACTTGGGATTTATCCTTCATTTAATCAAATCCAAACCAACCACTAATAACACTCACCATCCACATCAAGCCAATTTTGGAATGCATGATTTAAAATCTAATCCACTGCTCTGCATTGTAGACCAGGCCAGGCCGAGGCCGTCCCGAATCTAATCTTACGAAGAAAATATACGTACGTACGTCACTTGATTTAAAACTGAAAATCCACAAGAAATTGTCACCAAAAAATACACTTTTAGTTAGTAATACTAACCTAGATGACAGTTTAACACTTTAAATCCCCACTGATCCTATAAAAATCCCTTTAATCAACTCTACAACCCGAACTAAATCAACTCTACAACCCGAACTAAATCTGGACTGAGGAGGAATGATGATAATTCGCGGTTGGCCTCCAGGAGTTAACTAAGCTTAAAATGATGGGTGGGTTGCTACTTTCTAATATTTCATAAATTTAGCCACTACTAAGAAGAAGGATCCTCAAATCCGGGGCCCCTCCAAATCCAAACACCCAACAATCCGGACTGAGGACATTTATTACCTGGATCCCTCCCTTTGTAGCTTTCTACAATTCATTGGACAACTAGTGGAAAATCACTCAGTTCATATCCACAAAGGGATGACACGTTACGTTATTACGATGAGTCCCTATGGCTATGGGCTCATCATCCCTCATCCATTTTGGCTAATTATTCCAACCCCTTCGATACATCATTGAACAGGAAGAACTTCCCCCTCCTTCTTCTTTTTATGATCCTCAATTTAAACTCCACTCAGTCAGAGCATCAACCTTTGACTCCGAACTCATGTCCTCATTAACCATCGTCACCAGGATTTTAATTTTCAAACTCCGTGCCGAAATTTGTGCGAGTTTTACGGTCCATAATTTCTACGGGGCCTTTTTCCCTTTGCGGATCCTCATCCGCAAATTAAAATCCTTAAAGACCAGGGATTATGAGCCATTATCCCGCACCATTCACGAGTCGTAAAAAAATTGGACGGACAATTGGCAAAAGATGAAGGAGGGAGGGAGGAACTCTTCCCCCGGATTTTATTACCACATTCACTTTCCATGACTTGGCTTTCATGTTATTGACTTGGACTTTAACTTTATATGACTCGACTTATGCCCTCCATTCTTAATTTGCTTCCATTTTAGGCTCAGCTGCTTCTCCATCTTCGAAAAAAATAAATATCGAGTCCTTCCATTGTCCACGTACGTACGTATACTCATTTAAGAAATACTTGGAAAATTGGGAACAAGCTTTAAATGTATTCAATGCAATGCATTATTTGTTTACGGATTCATTCGTAAGAGGCTACGATTTGCAAAAAAGTTGTTTGGTAATTGGTAAATTCGAAGAATTTTCCAAGGAAGGAACTCTAATTCTAATTGAGACAAATCAACTTGTCATTTTGAGCTTTCTCTCGCCTCTTTGGATCCCCCACACATATGAGCTACTACGTACATTATATATGTACTCACGCACTACAAACTAACGTACGTACGCAACTCACAAGGGAATTAAGGAGAAAATTAATCAAATGAATTCATGGCAAAGCAATAATCACCAATCTCACTTAAAACAGAAGCAATTCCCAAATGACAAGACACATTGAAGGATATAAAAAAAAAGAAGGCAATTATTCTCCGTGTGTGAATGGATCCGAAGCGTACGTACTAATCCTCTTTTTTTAAGGAGAACCAAGCATAAGTGGTGTTACTCAATCCCTCAGAAATCTGAATGCTAGTTGGAGGATGTTTTAATTCTCTTTTGTAGTTGTAGTTGTAGTAGTAGTAGTCGTGGTATAGTGAAAAGACAAGAGGGATGGAAGAACTAGGTAAGTAGTCCATCCATCTGTCCCTTGTCAACGTGTGTGTGGTGTGTGTGCGGAGTAGGAGCCTGCACCTTTGGTCATCTTAACTCTTTGTGTCCATGTCTTGAAAACGAAAGTGATCCTCTTGTTTAGTCCTATATGTCAACCAAATAGTGGAGGAGGTACGCAAGGATTAAATGGCGAACCCCATTTCACAATTTTTGTCGTCATATTCAGTTTTTTTTTTAAAAAGATTACCTAAGTAAAAATATTAATATTTATGATCTAGATTTATAAATCCGGAATTAAGAAATGAAATCATGGCGAAGCCATTTGGAAAAAACGAACTTGTGAATGAGTCAACCCCTCCCAAACTATGGAATTGAAGGACTCATGGTATATCATCCATTCCTGTGACAAATAATGTGGAAATGGAGCATTACAGAGGGTGTCCCACCCTTATAAAACCGATTTTATTTTTTCTCTCTAAATTAACAATAACGTCTATGAATATTTTTAACATTCTCAATATGTTCACCATGCATCTTATCAACGG
>JAAXYW010001843.1:0-18565 GCA_036851895.1 Orthonychiurus folsomi
GAAGGCATACAGATTGTTACATTTCCAGTTTTTGTTGACTGGGCCTATTTTGTATTCCTCAATTGTCTATCTCCACATTCATGCAATCACACATTAGTAAGCCACAAGCCACCCTTGTTGGCTCATCCAGTTCCAGAATATTCTTCCTCTGAATTCATTTGTGAAGCGATAAGCAGTCCGCAACTTGTGTTCATGCACGTAATTTGGCATTACACATAGATAAGTGGACTAATATGCAGAATCACACGTACGTATCGTAATGCATGCATTAGTTTGCGAATTTGTACAAGTGCAAAAATTTTGCACGGGATACGCAAACTTCTTCACAATTTATTTCAAACGGACGAAAGCGTAGGTTTGAAGAATGCTGGGTATACAGTTTTGGTTTTATTTAACTATAAGCAATTAGGTAGGTGATTTAACCACGCGTATGCAAACCGTTCGACATTTACCGTTAATGACGGATTAGAAGCCGCGGGCTTCAATTTAAAATCGACACCTCGGCGCGGGGCTTGTATTAGGGACGGGGCTTCTAATAAATAATTTCAAACTTACAGTAGTGTGCGCTGTGTGCAAAATACCCGCGGAATGGAAATGCGCGAGTGGGACATAGAAACACGGGGGGTTGTTATTAGGGTGGGGGCTTCTATTAAGGCAGGGGCTTCTATTCCGAGAATTCAGCCGGCTTCTATTAGGGGGGGGGGGCTTTTAAGCTGTCCTTCACGGTATTCACCCTCATTTTTTGTGTTGCCATTGTTAGTCGATCTATTTGTGCCTTGTGCAACTGAACGTTGTGGTATAACACAAAAATGAATAAATCAAATCAAATCAAAGCAATGTAACGACGATTTAGCAAAAAGGAAATTGTTACAATCAAAGTCTGATTAGATATTTCTCTCAATTTTATTTTTTAACAAATTAACTACCACACTTGATTAGTTTTGACCACCACACTTGCTGGTGAGGTCAAAGTTCTTGAGAGAATTCGTGCATTGAGTTTGAAGTGCATGCCACGTTAGTGCACAAAGTATAAAGCCACAACCACCTGCCTGAAATTTCTTTTCGTTGCTGGTAAATTCCCATTACCCGTTCTTATCTTACAGTTTACAGTATATTTGCTATGGCCAGTGTGACTGTAATTTCCAAAATATTCTGCATTAAAATAGCATTAATGCTGTTCAACCACCACCCAGCTATTCCTTGCCTCCTTGCACCCAGTTAAATCTCGAAATAATTGATAAACATAGTGATAATCCTTATTAATGTACAAATAGCGTAATAAAGTGAAATTAAAAATAAGCTTACAATTTGTTTACTGGGATAACCCATATACATAAAAAACTAACACAGTGCAAAGATACGCTGGGAAAAATACTGTTGGGTTCAATATGCAAACTGCCTTTATTTAGCCAAAATTACTATTGATTTTCATATTGATTGAAATACTTCACATGACATTAATTTTATTTCCATTAAACCTAAATGTCATTTAAAATTGTCCACTCAACCTTGTTTTGGAGCCTCCTTTAATCGCAAAAAACAGGGCAGTTGTCCGATCGGAATTCCCAATTACTTGGGACAGACCTTACCTTGTCAACTCCTCCGATAAAGCTGTCAATCCAAACACAATAGCAACTCCAATCAGCACTTGTGACATTGTCATTGTCACACACACGTGTGCAGTCATCCTTCATCTCCGCTGCGCCACAATTCACTTATAAAAAGACGCCGTTCTCCCGCACCCAATTACATTCCCACGACCGTAGCCGATCCGAACGTTAGACTCCGCATCCAACGCCATGAAATTCTTCGTCGCCATTGCCCTTGTGGCACTAGTTGGCGCAGCCGTGGCTGCTCCCTCCAAGAGCAAGGTTACCCCTGCCCTTGCCAAAGCCCTTCGCTCCAAGTCTCGTGTCAACATCTTCGTGTCCTTCGCTGACACCAAGTCCACCCTTGCTTCAGTCACGAGTCAAAACTTTGCAAACAGCGGGGAAAAGGCTACGGCTGTTTACGAAGCCTTGAATGCCCTCGCCGCTGCATCCCAAAAGGATGTGTTGGCCATGCTCCACTCCCCAAGATTCTTTTCCACCAAAGTCCAAAGTTTCTGGATCTCGAACCAGGTCTACGTTCAAGGTGCGGATCAATACCTCGTGGACACCCTTGCAGCCAGTGAGGATGTTGTCTCCATTGACGAGGAGATCATCGTTCAATTGGATGACCCAGAAGTCCCAGACCATCAAAACACAATCAATGCCGAGTGGGGGATTGAGAAGATCAATGCTGATGCTGCTTGGTTGGCTGGAGCTACTGGGGCTGGAGCCGTCGTTGGGGTCATTGACACTGGCGCTCGAAGCACTCATGAAACTCTCCGTGACAACTTCCGGGCGGGCACCCACTCCTGGTATGATCCATACCTCTTTTCTCAAGCCCCAAGGGACGGACATGGCCATGGAACCCACGTCACAGGCACCATTTCTGGAACGTAAGCAAATCTTGTATTGCCATCTTGAAAGCGGGCTATTCTAATTGTTAATTTGTCAGATTAAGAAGGCTCATCAAATTAAAAAAAATACGAATTTATAAAGCTACTGCCATAGCTTTTGTGTAACTATTAACTTGAATTTGTTAATAATGCAGACTCGGGATCGGTGTTGCTCCTCAATCCCAATGGATCTCTTGCAAGGGTTTGAATGATCAAGGCTCCGGAACTCAAGCTGCCTTGCTTGGTTGCGGTCAATTCATGGCTTGCCCCCACGGCTACTTGGGTGGAAATCCAAACTGTGCTCTCCATCCTCATCTCGTCAGGTACAATGGAATATACAGCATGGCAATTTATACATACATAATAAAGAGATTATCTATCTATAAATACACAGTCTTCAGTTGTATCTGTTTCACTACTCTTACATTTCCTTTGCATGTTGACAGTAACTCATGGGGAGGTGCAGGTGGACAGACGTTCTACGACTCCGTCATTAGCGCATGGCACGCAGTCGACATCATCCCAGTCTTCGCTGCAGCCAACAGTGGCCCAGCTTGCAGCACGATCGGATCCCCATCCGATTCCACCGTGAGTGCACTTTCCGTTGCTGCCACAACAGACACGGATGCCATCGCCTCCTTCAGCTCCCGTGGACCATCAGCCCATGCGGGTGCCCACAAGCCAGACATTTCCGCCCCAGGAAACCAAATCCGATCTGCTGGCATTGCCAACGACAACTCCTATGCTATCATGTCTGGAACATCCATGGCCTGCCCACACGTTGCAGGTGTTGTTGCTTTGTTGAAGGGCCGCAACATCCTTGCCAAATATGAGACCATCCGGGACACACTCCACAACTCTGCGGAAACCAATTTGTCTCACGGATTCGAGGCTTGCGGTGGAATCCCAGAACGAGAGTTCCCCAACTACACATTCGGATACGGTCGCGTTGATGCGTTGGCTGCTATTCGAACCTTGGACAAAGCCAATTAAGCTCCATGTTTTTTTGGGTTTAAATAATAATGCTTCTGAGTAAATAAATAACATTGATAGTAACGGCAACTTGTTCATTGGAGCAGCTTCCGCTGAAAAAACTCGCAGATGTAGGGCGGGCATCAAACCAAATTTTGTATGTGAATCTATGACACATGGTAGCATCCTAAAGTTGAGTGGTTAGGCATTAAGAGATCTCACAAAATAATAGAAACCATTTAGAGTAGCGTTCCGGCGAGAATCCAGAAATTAGAAATGACTAACAGGACAAATAGAACTTGAACTATGGCCCTTCTGTCCTCACAAACTAGACAATTCTTAGTGGACGTACACTACACAGTTCAGCAGTGTTTGCATAACTTCGGGTAATGAGCTTCCAATTCCAATTGTGCCTTCTAAGCATGGACTGGGTGCTGACAAACCAATTCTGCTCACCTCATTCACTACGTAGATTGCATTGGGCACTCGAATTTTAGATGACTTTTCCGAAATTCATTAAGCTCGATGGAATGCACCATGTCCATGTGTTTGTTGTGCATGAGTTCAATTTGCCATTGCCAACAAGCCGGGGTTTGGATTGTTAATGCAAATGGCATTCATGTGGCACAAAATTGACAAAGTGGCAATGATTTGCAAAATTGGAAGAATACTTAATGCGCTAGGTGGCGAAAGGTTTGAATAAACTTGCGTACATATTTTGTGCAAGTCCTCAGCCCTCATATTAACTACTTGATTAGCTAGTTCGATTTACCAAGCACTACTGGCAGGAAGGGAATATGCTATTTAATTGCATTCAGAATTTGTATTTTGCTAATTTTGTTAATGCCGATGAGTAATTGTGGTCAATACAAAACCTTGGCAACAAGTAAGCAGGGCGTCACAACGTAGATCTGGTGCTTCCGTTTTCCAATAATATGTATTGCTATTTGCATAAAGGAATTTACTTCAAAATAGCAAAGGTAGTGTGTAACAGTTTAAACTATTGCCACGTACTGCAATTATTCAAAACGTCAAGTACCTGCGCAGATTAGATGGCTGACCGCGACCGACCTGACGAATGCTAAGCCCTAATGACTATTTTTTTTGTGTATGTATGCATAACGTTGGACATATCCTTTTTGGACGAATCCGACGTCGGAATGTGCAGTGTAATAGTGAGGCAAAGGTTCTATAATTTTACATAATTCCTCCGAATTATAACCAGACCAAGTCTGGTCCACCAAATCCCTCTCACAGAGACATTCCGAAATTTCCCTCATTCATAGTTAAATCAGTGCCAATGAAAGAGACTCTAATTATGACTATACTTACCCAACGTTCAAGGAATTTGGTATTCATTTGTACGAGTCGTGAATAATTAGTTTTGAGTCAAAATTACATCAATGATGATTTTAGGGTAAGGTGTGCTAATTTTCGTAATTTTTCTTTACCGGCATGCATGCGCTTAAGGAATGAACAATACCTGAAAATGGACATATTATGTAGCCAGAAATGCGTCTGTGAGTAAATTAAGCAAAACGCATAACTTGTTGTTTTGTCGTGACCCTTGACTACGGCCATAAAAACAACGGAGGTCAGCTTTGACCTGAAAAGGAAGAGGTGTGTTAAAAATCGCCACCCCATGTGCTAAAAATCGCGACCCCAAAACTACAAGTGTGCTAATTTTCGCCGGACTATACTGGCACATGGGATCGATGTATGTAAGAGCTTTGACGGCGAAATTTAGCACATCGTTTCGGATGGTGGCGATATTTGGCACACCTTCCTATGATAAATCTGGCTTAATTCTGGCTTAAGCACTGTAGAATAGACGAAAAATAGGCCACGCCTAAAAAATTCAAAAACTATGCCAGTTTTTTAGAATTTGGAAAAAATTGAACCTATTTTGAGTAAAAGTTAATTTTATGTTTTCCAGAATCGTGTATTGGGCAAATATAAATGTTTGATTTTGTCTTACATGCTGTTTATAGCTCAGGGCAGCTTATCTCCGGCTAACCCCAAATCCGTCCCCGGGAGCAAACAGACTTATCAACTGGCTAACTGTTTTGTTTTTAATAATTTGAATATATTTGTCACCGGAACAATGTCAAGGCACTTTGACTGCTGCAGTGGGACATTTGGCGCTGCCGTCAAACATAATTGCTCATGCACTCACTGATTCACCAAATTTCTATGCTTTATTTAAAAAGTGGCGATTTTAGCACACCGGCGACTATTAGCACACCATACCCTAATAATGATTCATTGCTCAGTAACGTCAGAGTAAATAAGCTATCTGTTTATGTGACGGCGTGTAGTTTATTGCTAGAATTAATTCAGTAAATGTTTTTATCACTCCAATAAACGTACGTCTGCTATATAATTTGTCACCTGCGAATCTCTGCGCATACAAAATATCACTACCACCAAAACTACCGAATGAGGAAGTTTACAACCTAACCTAACCTTGCCTATACTCGCTTTTGGCTGACAATCAATAAGTGAGCAATTCGCGTGGACGTCTTTGACCATTCTTAATGTGTGTGCCTGATCTAAGTACATTTAGCAGCACTAGCCGCGATTGAATTTAAATTTAACTGATTTATCTTTAGTTGTTTATCCTGCAATACAGCAAATTCACGTGAAAAAGATTGGATAATATTTTTCTATTTGATTTATTGTATACCAAGATAAGTTTAATCCTTCCAAAGAATTTATTTACAGAAGCGGCTCGAATGTTGGATCCGTGATTGATAACTATTACAATGACGTTAGTCACAGGCCGGCATGCGTAAAAGGATTTCTGGTATAAATAATGGGGTCTTGGTTTTGATTTACTCACTTTGAAAGGCATTTAAAGTTTCAGCAAGCCGAGGAAAAAGAATCATTGAATCAAAATGAAGCTGTTCCTCACAATCGCTGTCTGCTTTACAGTAGCATGTAACGCTAACGGTAACTATTTTACTAAATTTCAAATTATGCACATGTTCTGTTAATCAACATTACGTTTATGGTTGTATTTAGTTATAAGTATTAAGCGGGTAACCGCTAGACGGACCTACACCTTCTCAGAAGACAAGCTGCCTTGGGCTGAAGCCAAGCAAGCGTGTCAGTCAATCGGAGCCCATCTTGTTTCGGTGAACGACGCCGCTGTCTTGCGTGATTTACAGGATGCGATTGTTTCAAATGAGCTTGGCCAACAGGTGTGGACTGCTGGAAATGACCTTGCTAAAGTAGGCCACTTTGTTTGGGCTAACACTCAAGGAGGTGACGTGGATTCGAGTCTTTTCCTAGAAGGTCAACCAGACAACCCTGGCACGGAAAGCTGCATTTGCCTGCAAAATTTCAACAAATTCGGGCCAGAACTGGAGCCACATAGATTGAATGACTTTAGGTGCGCTACTCCTCTGCCATACATTTGCGAAACTGTTGATGCTCCTCAGCCAGATCCAACCACACCAACTTCGGAGGTACCAGAAAATACAGATCCACCAGAAGTACCCGAAGATACCGAAGCTCCAAAAGTAACCGAGAAAACCGACCCACCAGAAGTACCTGAAAGTACCAAAGCACCAGTATTACCAGAAAGTACCGAAGCACCAGAAAGTACCGAAGCACCAGAAAGTACCGAAGAACCAGAATTACCAGAAACTACTGAAGCACCAGACGTACCTGAAAGTACCAAAGCACCAGTATTTTCAGAAAGTACCGAAGCACCTGAAAGTACCGAAGAACCAGAATTACCCAAAACTACTGAAGCACCAGAAGTAACTGAAAGTACCAAAACACCAGTATTACCAGAAAGTACCGAAGAACCAGAAGTACCCAAAACTACTGAAGCTCTAGAAGTACCTAAAAGTACCAAAGCACCAGTATTACCAGAAAGTACCGAAGAACCAGAAAGTACCAAAGAACCACAAGTACCCATAACTACTGAAGCTGCAGAAGTACCTGAAGATACTGATGCCCCAGGGACGCCAGAACCAACCCAAGCACCTACAAGACCAACAAGGACTCCTAGACCACCCAGACCAACCAGGACCCCCAGACCACCCAGACCAACAAGGACGCCTGGACCAACTAGGCCAACAAGGACTCCAAGACCAACCACAACCCCAAAACCAACAACAGTTGCCCCGATAGAGCCTGGTAAGGTCTATACATTACGGAAATTAAAACTGTCCGTGTTTGTGTTCTATCGCTGATTTGCTGCTAATTGCAACCATACAATCAATCAACCTTATTTTTAGGATGCGAAGTTCCCACATGCGTAAAACCACATAATGTGCCCGAATACCACCCTGATCCAAAAAGTTGTGGTTCGTAAAGGATTTGAATTTTATTCATAACTTCTTTAAGTGTTCTCATTTGACTTACACCCTCCTGTAGAGCACTTCTATCAATGTGCGAACGGAGTGGCGGTCAGAATGCCTTGTTCTCCTGGGACTGAATGGAACCAAAGAATTACAGTGTGTGATTGGCCACAAAACGCGCAGTGCGAACTCGGCTGCAATGCCCAACCCCCACCTAAGCCATGCGATGCAAGCGTTGAATGTGTTCTAGCATGGGATGTGGATGAGTACCACCCTGACCCAAAGAGTTGTGGTAAGTTTATGTGCTGGGCAACTTAGCTGGACATTTGAACATCTGGTGCTTTTTTCATAAGACAAACTTTGCATTTTTGATTTGCAGATAACTATTACCAATGCACCAACGGGTTCCCTCAACGCATGCCTTGCCCAGGAGGTTTGGAATGGAACCGCGTGATTAACGTGTGCGACTGGCCAGTGGACGCTAAGTGTACCGTTGCGTGCCCATGATTTAAAAAGTCTGAATTACACTTCCTCAAATAAAAACTCCCAGACTTGAATTATTGAGAGGCCATGCTTTTATTTTGTACAGCAAACAAAAATATTCATTGATCTAGACTCATCGATGTAGTACTACGACGTATTTTATTTTCTAACTAAGAAGTCGCAAATAACAATTCAACATAAAACATCTGGAATTTGCAAAACCCAAAACCGGCATATTACAATCGAGTTGGAATATCACGTTAATTAAATGCTAAAGGATATGTATATTATATGGCTGTATTATATGTTATTTAATTAGGTTGCACACTTTCAAAATTAATTAGGATTTTACAGGAAAGTTGTGTAATGACCAATTGATTGCTGCATGACGTAAGCTTGGCGGTGAGGTGATATTATCCTAACTCCCCTTGTCTGATATATATCGAAACGGAATTTGCACCTGCAAATAATACATTGCAAATATTAAGGGGTGGCATTATACGACTAATTGTGTAATATTAGCCGGCGTCTGGCTTGCATTGTGTGCGTAGTCCTTCAGGATTATACTACTATACAATTGAAATCTAGCCATGAAAATGCGTGATATCACAAACCAATTGAACTAATAAAGAGGTGATTCCACAATGCGAATGTCAAGCAAACTCGTGTAGATAAAATCTGTGCATTACCCTTTTGATTTGATCCAGGATTTCATTTGTTAAACAAGAAGGCACGCTGAATTCATCATGCACTTTTTGACCACAGTACTTTTGGTGGCTGTTTGCCTAAGTTCTGTACAAGTCAACGCGGCGAAGAATTATGAAGAGTAAGGAACGGAAGTACGCTATTCTTAAACACGAATTCTAACCAACTTTTGCTAATTTCTAAACAGCTATCAAATTCTGAGTGCGGATATTCAAACTGTTTCGGATCTCCAAGTTATAAAATCCCTGAGCCTGCGGGATGACTTGGATTTTTGGAAATTTCCAAAGGCTGGAGGAGATGCCCAAGTTATGGTGCACAAGGACGAAGCACAGAATCTTCTTTTCCTTCTTGCAACCAACAACATCAAAGCCAGAGTCCACGTGCCAAATGTGAATACACTTTTGGAGCAGGAAAGATTAGCAAACACTAAATCCAGCGGTGTGGCTCCATTGATGGCATGGGATTCTTATCAGACTTGGGAAACGGTAGGCAAACTTTTTAAAGACTCACATTAAATGACATCGCATAATATGTATTACATTGCATGTATTTCATTGGAATGGCTTTCTAGTAGTAGTCGATTGGTACTCTATAGTTTATTGATCATTAATTTCATTGAATTGATGTTTATCCAACATATTTTCAAATGAAATGTAGATGGAGGCCTGGATCAAAGGATTAGACCAAGACTTTGTAACAGTGGTTGGATTCAGTTCAGAAAAGCGTCCAATTTACATGGTTAAAGTGAGCAATGGTCCGAGTACAACAAACAAGCCGAAGAAAGCTATCTTTATTGAAGCCAGTAAGTTATTATGCTCAACTACTATATGTACAGATTGTACATAGTACATACATTGTAGTTTAACTACTTTATATCCTCAGATATCCATGCCAGGGAATGGATCTCCTCCGCAGTAGCCACCTTCATAATCAACGAGCTAACCACAAAGCCAAATGAGTACAAGGAACTCCTGGACTCCGTTGACCTGTACATTAACCCCATGTCTAACCCAGACGGCTATGCGTACACCCATCATAATACGAGTACCAGGTTATGGCGCAAAACTCGAAGTGTCAATCCGGGCTCCGAATGTTTAGGTTTGTGATTTCTAATATAAATAATGCAAACCTAGATTTTACAATGCGATATATTTAGGGTGCGACCCAAACCGAAACTTTGAATTTATGTGGGGCGGAGAGAGCACGTCACCAAATCCGTGCTCCGACACATTCCGTAAGTTGATTTGATAAAATGCATAATATAACGGATATTGGATAAGGATTATGACTGACATTTTGATTAGACGGACCAGCTCCATGGTCTGAACCGGAAGTGAGGGCAATTCGAGACGCAATGATCACAATTAGGAGTGGGGGGCAGGAAGTTCAATCTTATATTGGTCTCCACGCATGTGGAAATGTGTGGCTACTGAGTTGGGGTTGGACGGAAGGGATTTACCCAGAGGACTTCGATGATCTCGTGGAATGGGGGACAGGGGTTGTTGAAAAAATCAAGGCGGTCAATGGAACTCAGTTTGAAGCTGGACAAGGGGCTGATATTTTCTGTAACGATCTATTTAGCACAATTTACTCAATTTAGATACTTAGATTAACGAATGCTTTGCAGATGGTGTAGGCGGCGCCAGTGACGACTACGCTAAGAGCTCCGGTATCAAATATGCGACAACAGCTGAACTGAGATGTGGGACAGGAAGTGGTTTTATTCTTCCCCCTGAGCAAATCATCCCAACTGCACTAGGTATGAGCGAATCGGATTGCTTTCAAACCGGGCATAGTGACTAACGTTTACATTTCAGAGGTGCTTGCTGGAGTTATTGAAACTGGAAGACGAATTGTTGCGGATGATGCAGATGCTAGCGCACTTTAGGTCATCATTAGCCCAACTACACGCCACCATGCATTGGCAGCTGCTAATAATTTTGAAATTAAATTATCCACCAATAACCATAATAGGATTTCACGGGTTCCTTTAATTAATTCTATTAAGTAAAAAATGAACCAATGCAGATAGCCGCAGAAATTGAGATTACAGGTTTTGCCAAATTAAATTATCCACCAATAACCATAATAGGATTTCACGGGTTCCTTTAATTAATTCTATTAAGTAAAAAATGAACCAATGCAGATAGCCGCAGAAATTGAGATTACAAGTTTTGCCAATAACTAAAAATGTGTTTGAAATTGATTCCAAGAATACTCGAACGCGCTGCCCAACAAGAAATGAAAGCATAGATTATAATTTTGCAATAATAGTTTTAATGTTTTAAAAACCAGGTTATTTCAAATAGATCCCTTTTGTTTTGTAGTACTTCAAATTTGTTTCTCAAAATCCAGCGCTTTAATAAATTTATGATGTAAGACTTTGTTGTGTGATACGATACTTGCACATTACTGACAGCATTTGATTTTTGCGTTTATTTTTTAAATGTCTTATATTGTTTGGTTTTCAACTCATATTAAAGAGAACGAATTGCAGCTAAATTTAATCAGGATGCAAGAACTTCTGTTGCATTGATCCCAAAACTTTTTACGCAAGACGAGATTTTCGGAAATAAACATTTCAAATCAAGAAACCTTGGAACATTCAAAGACCAAATACAATACATGATTATGTACTATGTGTTGTGTTAACAAAAATGAACTCGTATACAAAGTGTGTATAATTCTTACAATTTTTTGTATTCCACAATTTCTAAATTGTAACTAACTGCTGAAACAAACAAAATGCCTGGATTTTTGTGTAAAATGACATAATTTGCTTACATGGTGTAAGCCGAGCGGTGACATCAACCGGCTTTTTGATGATAGCGAAACGGAATTTGCACCTGAATATAATACATTGCAAATATTAAGGGGCAACAGCATGCGACAAATTACGTAATATTAGCCGGCATCTGTTTGCATTGTGTAGTCCTAGTCCTTCAGGAGTGTACTGTGCTATTGAAATCTAGCCATCAAATGCGTGATAACATATAAGCCAATTGAACTAATACCGAGGTGATTCCACAACGAGAATGTCAAGTAAACGCATAATGATAAAATCTGAACACTACCATTCTGTGTTTGCCCAGGAATTCTTTTGTTAAGCAACCAGCTACGACTTCACCATGAATTATTTAGCTGTTGCTATTTTTGTAGGGCTGTGCATAAGTTTGGCACAAGTAAAAGGAGAAAGGATCAACGAAGCCAAAAGTTATGAAGAGTAAGCCATCCGTCAAACGTTAATTGTTAATTCAAAACAAGTTTTTACACTTTGTGATTTCCAGCTACCAGATTTTGGGTGCGGACATCCAAACCGCTTCGGATCTCAAACTTATGAAATCCCTGAGGCTGCGGGATGACTTGGATTTCTGGAAATTTCCGAGGGCTGGAGGAAGTGCTCAAATTATGGTGCACAGGGACCAAGTTCCAAATCTCATTTCCGTCCTTGCATCCAACAACATCAAAGCCAGAATCCACGTCCCAAATGTGAATACGCTTTTGGAACAAGAAAGGTTAGCAAACGCAAAATCGAGTGGTGTGGCTCCTTTGATGGCTTGGGATTCTTACCAGACTTGGGAAACGGTACGTCTCAATTTTTGTAAGCTACCATTAAATGGGTCGGAAATATATAGTTCGCTTCAGACTTCACACTTAGGGTTCTAAATAGTGAAAGGATCAAGAAAAAGGAACAGTGCCATAGTCGAATAACTAGCTTGTTGTTGTCTACTTTAATTTTAAATTTAGATGGAGGCTTGGATCAAGGGACTGGATCAAGATTTTGTGACAGTGGTTGGATTTAGTTCGGAAAAGCGACCAATTTACATGGTCAAAGTGAGCAATGGTCCGAGCACAACCAATAAACCGAAGAAAGCTATCTTCATTGAAGCGAGTACGCAAAATTTATATCATATGCTCTGCTACTAAACCTATACTACAACACTCAAATTACTCAAATTGTAATTGTTCCTCTTCAGATATCCATGCCAGGGAGTGGATCTCCTCTGCAGTGGCCACCTTCGTAATCAATGAGCTAACCACGAAACCAGATGAGTACAAGGAGCTCCTGGACTCCGTTGACCTTTACATTAACCCTATGTCTAACCCAGACGGCTACGCGTACACGCATTTGGATACCAGCACCAGGCTTTGGCGTAAAACTCGAAGTGTTAATCCGGGATCCGATTGTTTGGGTTAGTAATATTTAAAATAGATATAAAAATCCAACACTAGCACTGCCTTTTGTTTAGGGTGCGATCCGAACCGAAACTTTCAGTTCATGTGGGGAGGAGAGAGCACGTCACCGGATCCGTGTTCCAACACATTCCGTAAGTTATTAAGCAATCGATATGCAGAACATAACGCATTTAGGATAATGATTATGAATGACATTTTGATTAGACGGAGCAGCTCCATGGTCAGAGCCGGAAGTGAGGGCAATTCGAGATGCAATGAAGACGATTCGGAGTGGAGGACAGGAAGTTCAATCCTACATTGGTCTCCACGCATGCGGGAACGTGTGGCTTCTGAGTTGGGGCTGGACGGAGGGGATTTACCCGGAGCACTTCAACGAGCTCCTGGAGTGGGGCACAGGAGTCGTGGCCAAAATCAAGGAGGTCAATGGAACTCAGTTTCGAACCGGACAAGGGGCTGATATTTTTTGTAACCAACCGTCTACATAATACAATTTATCCATTTGAAGTTCTTTAGATTAACCCACGTCTTCCAGATGGAGTCGGCGGCGCAAGTGATGACTACGCGAAAAGTGTGGGGATTAAATACGCTACAACGGCAGAGCTAAGGTGTGGGACAGAAAGTGGCTTTATTTTACCTCCAGAGGAAATCATTCCAACCGCACTAGGTAGGGTAAAATTCAATTCATGGGAAGCAGGTGTAAGAGCAGAAAGTGACATAAACATTCACATTTCAGAGATTTTGGCTGGAGTTATCGAAACTGGAAGACGAATTGTGGCGGATGATGAAAATGATAGCACAACTCCACCTACTGGTCAGACGAGTCCACCGACGACTGCACCACCTGGCGAGACGAGTGCACCACCTGGCGGGACGACTGCGCCTCCCACTCCGAGCACCACTCCCAGTGGTGCCATCGGTTTTTATCCGTCCATGGGACTGGTGTGTCTAATTTCAATTACAGGGTTCTTCTATGTCAATTATGGGATGATCAACTAATGTCATTTTTTTAAAATAGAATGTACTTTAGACTTCCATTAATTAGAAAATAAAAATCTTGAAAATTCAATTTGAAGCGCAATAAAACCTCTTTACCAATTAATAACCGATTTGAAAGATTTCTTTTAATTTATATTAAATGCGAATGAAAAACTGGAATAAAGTGGTTCCACTCATTACTCGATCTTTAAAAAATTTTCTTGAGGAACTATGCATCTTGTATTTTGGCCAGTTGACTCAGTTCTAATTGCAGCTTTAGAAGCAATGCATTCCTCAGCTTGGAATTCAGGAATGTCTTTCAAGATTTAAAAATATTTTGAATAGAAATCAATAGCCATGGTAAGCACGGCAGAAACTGGAGCTATTATTTCAAGTGCAAGGACCGCGGACAATTAAGAAACATGTACACGACATTTTATGTTTTTTAAAACAGTCTAATCCGAATAAATCCCTAAACATTGAAGTGTGCTAGCTAACTTCAGCTAATTGAGGCAAACCGGATTAGCATTTAGTCATTTATTTGCGATTCACCAACTAGTCACAATCGCGGTACAGAATTTAGTTTCGGCCGGAATATACAGCAATTGCAATGTATAGAGGAGGAACGGACGAGGCTTTACATTTACATACGAATTTGACCCGCGGGTCATCAGATAACTGCGCACATAGCACATGCAAGGAAACCATGATAAACCTAGGAATTTTAATCACAAATGAAATGAATGGGTACGTTCAAATTAAAGATTGATGTATAAAGTCCTAGCCCTTACATTCACCAGCGAGCGCCGCGGACTCATGCAGCTCACAGTTCAAGTTTGATTGGGAGTTTAAATACACGCTGTGTAAATGTTTGGTTTCAAGTCAGTTGCTGGAGTGAGCTAATTCCTGCAAACGTGACTTAGATAAATATAACTAAACTGACCAACCTAGGCGGACTGCGCAAGCCTCTCCTCTTAAAACTGACTTTATATTTAACTATGTCATTCAAAAAGTTATTTTTTTGTTAAATGCTGAGACTACACGCGGTAAAATAAAATCTTTTGCACAACGTTGGCGTTCCACACGGTGCTATTTCATTGCAAAAATCGGAATTCTTACACGGGCCGGACGGCGGCGACGGATGCTGTGGTAAACTAAAACCATAAAACACGTACCACTACCGCACGGGCACGAGTATTTGCAAATTTGCTGCGGAACACAAAAAATGATAGCGCCGCCAAATCACATTACCCTAGTCAGTGGTTAAGTTTCTTCGTCATTGAAATATTTAGCAATTTAACCCATTCGCATTTGGCACCCGTGTTTATTTTGCGTTCCGTTGCATGTCATGCGTCATTTTCTTGGATGTTGTGTATGTGTAACCTTGCATGTGCACGTGTTGGGAGATGAAGCGGAAAAGGGGGATTGTGAAACGGAGTCTGGCATTGAGAGAAGTGTATGTATGGCAGGGAGGGTTATCAATGCAGTCAAACTTTGAATCCACGACCGACGTGGTCTAACGACCCAAACCAACTAACCAACATAAGCCAAAGCCTATAAAATTAGCAATTAATCTCCACTCAGAATTCCTTCCCGTCACCCGGCTCCAATTCGGTCCGTTGAATACCCTTTCAATTCAAACACAAACTTCGGTGGGAAACGGAAATGTGGCTCCCGTGATCCAAGTTATTATTAGACATCCGGGGGCGAGGAAATCCCGTCCTTTAATTAATTTATTTAATTACTACGTCAACGTACACTACACGCCGTATTGTATGTAATTGTGTGTGTGCTACGCTTCGTTGTGTTGTGAACTAATTTAATAATTATGGAAATTACTACGATGTTTGCTCAAAACTTGTATGGAGTCGGACTCACACTGGCATCCACCACTTTAATGTACTTCCTAAATCTGTTCCTCAAGCATGGAGGACTGGCTCCCGCCAAAGTGACCAAGACTTATTTAGAAACATGGACTTGGAGCAGTTACATTGTCTCCTTCACTCATGCCGCTATTGTGGGGATTGCTTCACTTTGTTGGTAATTGATAATTAACTATTGCATAATATTTATATGCTGCTGATTGGACCAAATATACAAGTCATAATGAATCCTTTATTTTCCCTCCCAGTGTTCTGGCCAACCCTAATCTCATTTACAGCCCTAATCTTGACTTTGAGCCAGCTTACTGGGTTATATGCTTTTCTGCAGGTAAAGTGCACATACACAGTTGACAGTGCATAGTGCAAGTCATTTGGATTTGTGGATATTTATATTATGTGGTGTTAATTGAAAGGGTACTTCATTTACGACCTGTATGACGAGATTGCCCATATGAAAGTGAGCAGTGCGACGCAGTACATAGTTCACCACGTCCTCGTGCTCAACATACTGGGACCAGCTGTCATCAGCAGGGAATTCATTGGGATCGCAATCACTGGCCTCATTACCGAGTTCCACAACGTCTTCCTTCACTCCAGAATCATTTTGGGATTCTACGACCTCAACAAGAATCCGAAATTAAAAAATATGTTTGGATTCGCCAATTTAGGTGAGTTTCCTGGTGGGCCTTGTTGGCCAATGATAAGCTGAATTTGCATGCAATAAATCTGTACTCTGTTATTGCTGAAGATCAGCTTAGAAATTGATCGAATACACTTTACTAGTCTTTATTAATTGTTTACAATGTATTTTGACTAATTGTGGTTGGTTTTTGTACTTGCAGTTACCTGTTTCACTTGCCGATTGGCGTTGTTCCCTTGGATAGCCTACATTGTGTTCAGATCAACATTCTCAATACCAATCCTCATTCTCCTGTACGGTGAACTCATGTACATCTATGTTTACAGTCTTCATATTTTTAAATTATCTTTAGAAACGGATTTCCCTGAGTTGAGAATAAAGTGTTAACTTAAATAGACTAGGCTGAGGTTATATTGAGCCGGCGGGAAAATGCTCGGTCAGGGGTACTTTAATTGCATTTCCTTTATTTTTATGGAAGAGTGTTACGTCCGCACTATATGAGATGCTGAAATATTGTTTGTTACGCGTAAGGTTTGTAAATGGCTGTAAGGTGTATTTCGGCCTTCTAATTTATTCCGCAGCTGTTAACTATAGAGGCATTTAAATTATTAAATACACGTTTAATTTATTATTTATTAATAAAAATAAAGCGCTACCTTTATGAAATGCACTTCCTTCAGTTACATTATAAATCTAAATAATACAATTATTGCATGTTTAGTGTTTAGCAGGGAAGAATGTTTTAGTTGTAAATTTAAGCTCTGAGAGTACATTGCTACATTACATACAATTGCACGGGCTTACTTTTTGAGTCTCTAACGTCAACGTTACTGGTAGCAAATTTACTACTTTGACTTTCATATGCTAATATATTTGGAACTGAATGTAAGATATGCAATAATGCATGCATTTAAAAAGTAAATCTAGTCCGGATATTTTAATAAGGTTGCTTTCCAAGAATTGTACTTAAAATAACTAATTCTTTAGAAAGTATTAGCTAATGCAGGGTTAGGTAATTAGAATTATGAGATCAGTGGAATTTGAACTCAGGTTACCAAAAACCACTACAGCCTTTGCTGCCAAATGTAAGGGATAATTACTCTGCTGAGCCTTGAATAAAGTTTGTGCAAGGTCATACCATTTTTTAAATTCATTAAAGTCAGGTCATGATTTTGTAGCCGTAGCCGTTTCGTGATTTATTTATAACAGGGCCGTTTAGCATTTTGATCCACGCGAGTAAATTGGATGACAGTTTGATATTTGTACGTTGAATATTTACCATTTGCTTTTAGACACGCTTGTAAGATGTGTGCCAGTGAGTGATGAATTGGAAGTTTAGTTTCTTATTTCTATATTATTGCATGAAAGCACATCCAACAATATTCACACAGCATCTATTTTTAGCAGTATATGCACTATTAAATATATATCAAGGTATTCTAATTGTAAAGCAGAATATTGCGATCGGCTCACCAATGATTATTTTGCTAATTTGCGTCGACGTCCTTTGCAAATTCTGGCCTTTGGAGCACCGGATCCAGTGTTTTTTTAATTCGGAGCAAATTACCCTCCTCTTGCTTCGTCTTTCACCTGGCTCTTTTAGTTTCCTGATTAGAATGCCTAAAATAAAATTGGCGCAGATTTATGAAAAAGTGTCTTAGCTGAAATCATAGGTCCCGTTTAACTACTAACCAATAATAAAATATTATATGTGTATAAAATTAGTGTATCAAATATTACCTGATTTCCCCAGAACTCTTGTGTTAGAGTTGTCCCAGGTGTCTTGCGAAACTGCCACTGCCAACATCTATCTTGTTTCTAGTAGCCCTCCTTATTACAATTTAGACCACAACACATGCTGCACACTTACTTGCACATTGTTTTGGCTAGCAATTGTAATTAGAGATGCACCGGA
>JAAXYW010001844.1:0-18564 GCA_036851895.1 Orthonychiurus folsomi
TCTCATGTAAAAGTGCCTATATATATACATACCCGTCCAAAAAATCCTTCCTTCCACCATTTGCGGAGAAATTTCTTGACAGCGGTGTGGCGATAATCTAATGGGACGGCGCAAAAAAAACTGGTCTGTGCTACTTTTTTCATCAACTTCGGACGCGGCTTTGCGTCATATTGCATAGAATTGTGAGGGGATGGCACGGAGGAGGGGATGACCACGTGCAAGTTCCCAGTCCTTTGCCAGTCAACTGAATCCCTCACATACCGAGATGGATAATGAATTCACCTAAAAGGGCAATTTGCCATCCTTCATCCCACAAGAATGGATCAAACGGATCCAAAACGGATTTTCATTATTCCACTCAACTTCAAATTTTGGCTCATTTTTACAGTAGTATTTACCGGCCAATCAATCCCATCACGCGTTTCCGTAGTCGTAGTCATGTCAAAAATCATAATCCGCTGAAAATTCCATGAAATCACAATCTTGAATTATTTCCAGGTCTTGTCTAGTCTACATTGACATTTCCTTTATTCCAGATCCAGCACCCTTGAATCCAGGGTCAGTGTGAATTGTGAAGGATAAAATGTCCAGGAACTGTCCCATCCTCCATTTCCAAAGATCTCCCACATCTTTCTCTTCATTCTCGTCCGCGGTGTAATTCCCCCCGAGAGATGTCATGATGGTTTTGCGGCATATTGGTCTCTCCTCCGCAGCGGTCATGGTTGGAAGCAGTCATCTTCGTTCCTCAGAAGACGTGGACGATGCCCCAATTGACCTGAGTACCAAAATGATTCGGAGTGGGAGCAGTGGGGGTTGTTCCAATGTTGGGATGGACGGCTCTCGACCCTCCGTCAAATCCCCATCCTCTTTCCACGTTGTACATCCAGCCATGACCCCTCCAAATTCCTCCCATTCCCCAAATAGCCCATCACGATTCTCAAATTCTCCTCGTTCGGATGCGACGAGACTTTTGTATCAAAGTCGAGGGCTTGGTTGTGACGTCCGATGGCGGGAAGCTCAAATTATTGGAAATGATGAAGAGAATTCCTCATATTCATCCCCAGACTCCGGCCTTCAGAGAGATTCACCGGGTGAGGATGAAGATGGCGGTGGTGGTCACAAATCCAGAAGTCCACCACTTTCCTCACTACGTCAAAATCACCTCATCCCTTTGTCACTCATTCGAGCCCGCTACAATACAAATCATGGGCCGAGGACAACGACGACTTCAACGACGGAAAATGGTTCTAGTGGGAGTAGCAGTGTTGGAGGAATAGAAGACTCCGCCCCCACTGACCATGTTCAAACCAAACGTGCACGATTGGAGGAAATGGTGAGTCACATCAAACAATCTTCGAAACCGATCAAGGATCGACCACATCGTCACTCTGGGGATGATGACACATCCTCTGGGGATCATGCCATGTCAAGTGACGAACTTCCAGAGGAAGGGCCACGGGATTTACGAAGTTTGAGTCTTCGTTTGGCGGAAGGACCACCAGGGGTCGTTGGAGTCAACGGGAATGTGAATCCAATGGAAGGGACAGAGGAGGAATACCCGGATGAAGATGAGCCCTTCAATTTGGCATGTTCGAAAGGAAACCCTTCCCCACCAGGAACGAGTCAATTTGAATTATGGAAATTAAGGGAGTCTGCGAAGGCCCTTCAACAACTTTCTCCATCGGAGGCAGCCAAAATGTATGCTGTGGAACCGGAAGCGTATCAACAACACATGATGCAATTGCAGCTCACATCCGCTGCCATGTTTGGTGACCCTGGAAGTATGCTCAAAGCTATGGGTAATTACCCACCTTGGGTGTATCTTGGCTACTACTCCCAACTCCTTCAAAGTTATCAGGCTCAAGAAATCCTTCGTCAATATGCCATCCAGTCACAAAGCTCCACGCCTCCGGTCAGTCAAGGGGAAAAGGTAAGGGTTTTACAATTTTTTTAAAGACATTTCTCTCACTTTGATATTGCTTTCTCCTTCCTTTCCCAGTTTTCTTGTACATAGCTAAGAACAGACCAAGAGATTCTTTTCTTTTCTGCATTTAAAAACTTTTTTCCCGCTTTCTTCCAATTTCCCAAGTTTTCATTGGAAAAAGTCATTTTCTTTCTACTTTTTTTGTGTATGGGAAATGAGTGTGAGGTTGACGAATTCCTTCTCATTGTGTGTAGAGTCCTAGTGCCCTTCACACGTTGGGGTCATCGGGATACAATTGTGGCTCACCCATGTCACCCGCTTCCCTCAGTGAAGGGCCGAATGGGATGGACTCGGATGGGTCAGTCGTGGGTCAAGGGACATCCGGAAGTGCGAATGGGAAACGAGCACCAAGGGCCATGACAGGGCGTCATGTGAGGACCGGGACTGGAGCATCACCTGCGACTCTCAAAACCCTTCGAGAAAAAATAGAGGAAAGACAACGATTGAAAGCTCAACAAATGCGCCAAGGGGTCCTCGTGATCCAAAATCATTCCGGGAAAGGAAAACCTCAAAAAGTCCCCAAGAAAGGGAAGAAGTGAAAGGGAACCTTAATAGCACATGCCAGTTTTTACGTGTTTTTTTTTGCTCCGACTACGTACGATTGTTTTTTAAAAATGAAATTATGTGTGTTTATATATCTTATTATATTTAATTTTAAGCTGTGACCGCCCCGCGGATGACCTCGTCCTTGTCCTTTATGTCTGAATTTGTAATTTATTGTTTTATGGAGGGGGTGAGTGAATTAGTCGTGTCAACGCACGGTTGCTTGCATCTATTTATAGAACATGTGTTTTATTTCCTTTGATCTAATCATGTTTGTTTGTTTTTTTGGAAACTTTTGGACAGTTTACTTGTGTATTCCTAAAGGCGATTATTCAAAAGAGAGCCAGTTTTAATTACTATACAATTATTATTACTAGAATGTTAGAACGATATTTATTCCGCGTTTATTATTATCGCATGATCTTCGCTCAAATGGTGAACAGATGAACGTTAAGAGTTACTTTCCTCCCTTTGTTACAAAAAAGCCAAATGTTTTTGCTATTATTATTCCCAATTAATAATTTATATGGGGAATTGAGTCCCTCATCGCTCAGTCCGAGAGGTCAATGATCCTTGGCAAACCTAGTTTTGTAATGTATTTTAATAGTCAGAACATTTCACGTGAGGGTACGATTAAAGTTTTTTTGAAAGCGTTTATGGAGAGCGTTAGTATCCTTCCATGATTAGGTAATCCTATTTCTCAATGTGTTAATCATTCTCCTAAAAAACTTTTATTCTATTATGTAAAGGGCGGGCAAATAGTAGGGATTGTGCTTGGACTTGGGATTGGAAATGTGCCTTAATCAAAACATCATGGATACGTGATGTGTCGTATAGCTCATAAGTCGGATATATTTGTTACGTTAAAAAAAGCTGGAGTCGCTTTAGAATTTAAGAAAGAAATCCTGTTTTTACTCTCCTGATGTGCGCTGGGAGCCTCAAATGCTCATTCGGATTGGCCAATTTTGACTACTTCCAACTTTGAGATTCGGAAAAACCTGCCCCTCAAATCTTCCTTCCTACAAAATATTTTGTTCAACAAAATCAGTATTCCAAGTGAAGAAATGTAACTGTGTAACTGCGGAGACGGTTGACAAAGACGGGGGAACGGACGGTACTTAAAGTATTTAACGTACGTTACGTAGTAGTCGTTATATACATGTTTTTCTGCTCAGTCCAAGTATGTATTACTGGATGAGACGAAGGGGGATGACACCCAGTTAATTGAATGCATGCATTCCTTGATCACAGATCATGCAAACATTCCGCGTTGTGCTTTGCTGAATGCAATTCTCAAAATTAAATAAAAACCAATGCAATTTTAATTTATTTCCTGTGTTTTTTTTGAATTCTTAGTGTACAGTAGACATAGGCTAAAAGTATATTTTAGTAAAATGGATTCATATGTATGTAATGTTACTTGTAGTGGGTTGTCCAGGAATACTCCTACAATTCAAAACGTGAGTAATTTTATTCCACGAGTTTTCTCAGTCCGTCTTTGCATGGAGGACAAACATTGTGTGAATTTCACAAGAGAGGCAAAGTATCCAAACAGGAAAAGAGCACGGGATTTGAGTACAGGTGAGATGGAAGTACTTTGATGGAAGAAGGAGAAAAAAAACACCTGATGAGCCCAACTTGAGAACTAGTTTTGTGGTATTTGGTTGCCGATCACATAATGCTATGGGCAAAAGTGCAAAGCCCTCCCTGCCTTGCATTTGCTTGCTTTTTAGCTTTCAAAAAATTTTTACGATTACATCCAAACTCCAACCCACATCTTTCATATTCAAAGCATCAGCTGTCCTGTCCCACATTAAAACAAACGCACCACTCCACTACTACTCATCCCAGGTCCTTCAAATCCCATCGCCACCTTCTTTAAAAAAATTTTTACGATTACATCCAAACTCCAACCCACATCTTTCATATTCAAAGCATCAGCTGTCCTGTCCCACATTAAAACAAACGCGCCACTCCACTACTACTCATCCCAGGTCCTTCAAATCCCATCTCCACCTTCTTTGCATTCGTAAGGTTTTTATTATTCGCTGCTGGTCATCAGCTACCAGGAAAAAAATGTGACCTGACATTCACTAATCACCATTTGGATTCTGGGGGTCAAAACATCAAATTCCTGAGGAAGGAGAAGGATTTGCCCATTAATTCACCAAACAAATAATTAGCACACAATGTATTATGGTTAGGAATAAAATCCCCACTGTTAGGCTAGTCTGTCAAATGAATTCGCGCGAATTCTTTGTTGAATGTGAGTCTAAGTTGGGAAATAGTGTTTTTTTTACCCACCTGTTCCCTCCATGCAATCCATTACTTATTATGCTATGATGATGTATTGGAGCAGAAGATAGAAAGTTTTTTTTTATTGTCCCACGAAACAAATAGTTTTAAAAGATTATTGCGCAGACATAAGAAACATACGTATTTGGTGTTTGGTATTATTACGTACGTAGTACGTACGAGAGTTTCACATGAGTGAGCATTGTGTAATAATTATGTGTGTTTTACTTCCCTTGGAATGTTCGACTCTGGTGCACAGTTTATTATTACAATTTAATGGATGGGAGAATGAGTTCCAAGAGCCAAATTTAGCCACATCAATTCTATTTACTATTTATTAAGGGAACATTTTTCTTGAGGAAAACTTCAATTGTTTCCAAGCAAATCCTCCGTGCATGAAGCTGGGCATTCTACATGCTTGTGTGCGTTAATAAATGTAAATAATTTTGCTTCACGTGTTTGCGTGGGTTCGTACATTGCCCATTCGGATTGGAGAAGAAAACCTGAGTATATTTTCTTTATCTTAAGTGGGAAAGGACGGACGTTCGCTTCGTTGCCGCCACGATCGTTGCGCAAGCCGGAGTCAGTCCTCTTTTGAGTCAGCCACAGCAGTCATAATCTTATGATCTTGGAAAATGCAAAAGCTAATAATAGCACATCATCACACTTAAAGTTTATTCGAAAAACCAGTTTACCTTGACTCCGCATTTTTTTTTCGCCTTAATTCATATGGACCAGGATACGTACACTAACACGAATGATACCAGCGGAAAGAAAAGCAGCCATCATTCTTCATATTTTGGTTTGCATCAGTTTTTGCTCTACTCTGCCCAGTACATACAAGAGAATATTATGTATTTATCATCATCTTCCATCCCATTACTAAATAAGTATGCAAACTTTTTGAGGTAGTCTTCATTTCCGTCAAAATCAAAGTAGATTTCGCAACGGGAGCAATTCCAAAGTTTTATATTCTTGCTCACCTTTTGTGCAATGCGTAATTCAAATGGAAAATTTTAATTGGGTGAATAAGTAAATTGCTGCATGTGGATCATGTGAGGAAGATTTGGAATGGGGCGGCGCTGAGGGGTGGATAGGTTATTCGTAGAAATTTTCTTTAAAACTGGACTGGTTTGTATTTGAGTGGTAAGTTGGGCAATTTCATTTGTAGGTTTCCGCGAATTATTTGCGGGTGGATGGAAGGACAGGATTGTCTGAGAATGTTGAAGGTACATTACATGTATAAGGGAAAAGAATAGACACTTGAGGTATGAATGGCTGCAATTTACTTGGACAGGTTTGTTTGGAAGCAAAGGGGTTTAAAAACCAGAAAATAATAAAATTTCTCATGAGTAATGCAATGGGTTATAAGAAATGGTTGGAGGAAGGAAGTATTATTATACGTACGTGTGTGGATTTGAGGGAAGTTTCAACAATAGTCATCCATCCTTTTGGTGCTTTCTACCTGCGTCACAAACTACATTACATCCCACGTCGAAGATGATTATAATCGGGATCAAAATAATTAAAATTATCCTCTCTCAAGTTGGCTTCATTGTAGTAGATTCTGGGATCCTCAATCTTATTTTTTTTAAATGTTTTTTGTTCAATTAAGAAATGACTTATTTTGATTGCCTTGTATTGGCATTGGCGATGACTCCCATTCAATGTGAATTCCAAAATCCCTCAACTTTTCCTGCATACTGCGCAACAATAAAATCCCCGTCAAGAAGGCTTATTAATACTTGGTAATAGCGTGCAAGGAATTACGTGTGACCTGGCCAAGACTCTTTGGATATAAAAAAAAGTGGTTGGAATTGCAAGACATGTTTTGTATCCCATTTTATATTCTCATCCATCAAATCATACTCGCCGTCCTCACAAAAAAAAATTCAGTTTGCTTTGGAAAGAAAAGGATTCACGTCTCGCAAAAGTTCGTCAAGATTTATGACGTCAGTTTGAAATGGAAGTAGTTTGACCGGTGTCCGCATCCTAATGTTACTAATTGAGCAGCATAATCAAAGTCCATAACTTAACAAATTGGTTCTCAATTGCGGAAGTCTCTAATTACAACTGTTGGAAAGGAAATCCATAGCACAGGGCTGTGACAGTGGGAGAGAAATCAGTCCGGCCCTTCATTCTCATCTTCACACCTTTTGACTTTTTTATTCAATATTTGCATTTCCCCCTTTTTTATTGTAATTTAAAAGGTGGATTTGAGGAGAATCTTGGACTTTTGAGGAATCCAACGGTGATTAATCTTTCTCACACTACTCCGTCATCCATTAATCATTGTCTAATTACTTGGAATAAAAATTAATTAAACATTTTGCATTTTCCTTTGCGCTTCGCCACTGCGGATGTGGTGACGTAATGAGGCTTCATCCTATTTTTATCCTGGGATTTGTTCCCATCTTCGTGCCAGGCCGGCCGTGAGAAAATGGTTGAAAACTATTTCATATTATTAGAGTCATTAATGAGTGAGCTGCGTAAACTGCGTAAGTAGGAGTTGGCGGACAAAATAAATAAATTTCCTGTTTCTTCTCCTCTTCCCTCAGGCATGGAGGATTTTTTTAATATTTTTTTTTGCTTTTGAAATTCTCGTAAATCAATTTGGACTGCTGCGCTTGCGCTACGCTGTATGTGTGCCGTATGAGTGAGTGAGAGGGAACTCCGCTGACAAAGCTAGTAATTTGCAAACGAAAGAGATCCCTGCTCCTGGTTGAAATGACCAAAATGAAATAAAAGTTCTCACAAGTCAATTGATACCCATAATCAGAAAACTTAAGACATTGTTAATTGCTGTGTTCCTTTGTGTGAGCAAGCCTTTATATCCTTCGCACAATAATGTTCGTCGTAAAGTTGGAGGAACTGACGAAAAGAACAAACTATGTCTGTCTGTAAGTCATTCCCTCATATTTTTTTCTGTGGTCAGGGGTGTGCATGGAGCCACATTCGTCGTCATAAATAGAAACAAAATATTTCCTTCCTTTCCTTTCAAACGGATTTTTGAATGGCGGTGAAGTGGGGAACAAAAGCCGGACAGGATCGTCCAGAACATTATTTACTGATCACGGACTATCCTATAATCATGAGTCATCCCAAAAAAGAAGGCGGAGACGAAGAGACACTCAAGACGAAGGCTTAAGCTGTCTGTCATTTGGGAGGTTCCTCTCCATTTTTACACCACCAACATCAATTTCACCTCAACTGTAACGACAACTCCTTCTCACAATTATCCACACATCTCAAACACATACTTTACAATCCGACCGGCATCACTTTTTATATGGCGAGCCTCCCTTGTCCCCTAACATTAGCTTGTGTCTGGCGATTTCAAAATATTCTTCATTGGGAATTTTCTTTTAAAGTTAATCCACAAATGACATGACACCATACTTTATTTGACACCGAGATCTTATGGTCTTTACGCCAAATTTTTTAAGTGAAAACATGCATTGCATTAGGACGAGCGAAATGCACACACATTTTGAGTACACTACAATCCTACGGGCCATATATGTTTTAGGGTTTCATTGTTGGCGTGCTGCCGAGAAGTAATGTATTTATGCGTTACGTACGTACGTAACGTACGGCCGATCGTATGTGCGAGCATTCATTTCCCAAATATAATTCGAAACAGAGAAGAACAATCAGCTCGTTTTGATTTTTTTAGGTGTGAGTTATGATATCTGTGGCCGGAAAGAAAAGCCATCGGCGACGCGGACGACTTACCTATAATTACAATGGTTAACATGTCAGGCGGATTCTTTTACAATCGCAAAAAATGTACGAATGAGTCCTCGTAATGGTTTCTAAATCTCTAAGTGAAGAAGGTTTTAGGCAAATTACAAAATTCGCCTCCAATCCAAACATAAATCTAATTTCTAATTTAATTAAAGGACGGCCATTCACATTTCTTCAATCAATTCAGCTTTTTAATTCTTAGAAATCGTCACACGTTGCATTATTGACCGAGTTCTATGCTCGGTGTAGTACAAATCAAATGCGGAAGTTCTAGTGCATTGAAGTAGTAAAGTCTAGCAAATCCGGCAGAGTAACTATTAAAATCACTTTTAGGGCGAAGTTAAACAAGGTCTAAAAAAGAGTACAAAAGTTCATACTTCCGCTAATGATGATTCCATTTGAATTAAATATGGAAACTACGCAGAGATTTTACGCATAAAATTGGTTGTTTTATTGCCAAGTTAATGTTCACCGAGTACAAGTTTTGGGAATGAAGTACTTGTTGGGCCTGGGTTGGACAGAATAATTAAATAGCGTATAATTCTGCCAACATGTGGAGAGGTCTGGCTGACTAGGCTGAGAACACCTTCAACCATTACACGCACGGATGAACTGGGGTCACCAGACCCCTCAACTTTTTAAGACATTCCCAAACTCCTCAAACATAGTTGCTGTTTGTTGTCAGTGTCCGTTCGTCCGGTTATATTTATCAGTCACTCAGAGCCACGTATGACCATTCTGGGTCGTCTAACACTGAAGAAAATGGGGTTATGCGACATGAGATTCAGATTTCACATTCGTATAAACGCTTAACTTGTCGGAAGCCAAGTACAAATGCTTTGTTATCTTAGTAAATTATGCATTTTAACGAAATGGTCGTTTTGTAAAATGTGTTTAAAATTTTAATAAGGCTCACAATCCACTCAGATAGTTTTTTTAATGCACGAATTTTATTCTAGCCTTGCCATAGGCAGACACGGCTAATTCTAAAGGAATTCCACATTAGGTTGTAGCCTCATCATCGGATGTATTATTTTCTGGCTCCACCAGTTGGCCACTCAGCAGTGATTTAGCATTCCTCTTCAGAACAGAAAACCAGTTGTCTTTCTGAAAACAAGAATCAAATGGCGTTGAAGAAACACTAGCTTCACATCCAATTTTATTTCCCCTCAAACTTTAATATATTCAAAACAGATGAATCGCTTTATTAAATCAATTAATTTATTAAACCGGTAGCTCACAGTTAGGCATTAGCGTCCATGCATGTAAATTATTACCTATTGCGAGGCCTTTAAACATTGCGCTTGGAATTTTAACAGGCGTGCACTGAATTCAATTCCTTCCCAAAAATTGGGTTTATGTATGTTTATAATGATGAAACTATGGATTGAGAAATTTTACCTGTCGAAATATATCATTGCAATGTGAGAATCCTCTCTTCGGTAAATCTCTGAACACATTTATGTCTTCCAAAGTGAATCTCTTCCAAACGGTCGAAGGCTGGTAGAGGACGAGGCGCATAATCCGTATATTTCGCCATTCCACAATACTCTGCGATTCATCAAACAATTCCTTCACGAACTGCCGCCTTTACTTATTTTGAATTAATTGCTTGGCCACTTCTGTGTGCGTTTAATCGTAAAATTGAAAGTCCTTGACTCTTTGCCCTTTTCAAAATTTGAGCAAGTGATGGCCATGTATGTACCTACCTGTCCGCCGTGATTGGAGCTGATGTGCATTTTGTTGTATTAGTGCACTCGTACACATGTTTATGTTTTACATTCACCAGAAATTGTTTTTTCGTGTTTACATAATCAGAATTAGTCAAAGTTAATGATGTTTCGCTACTTGCTCCTCCATTGCAGAGGGGCTAAGAGTGCAAAATGTAGCGAATGATTAGTTGCACTGCACTACATTTAGTCAAAATACCAGTTCAGTTCATTCATCAAAAAGAAAAAACGCAATTTCTTTCCCATTTGATTCATTCATAGACGGTCACCACTTGTGGTCTGGCCTTCTCATTCAGAAGTGAAGAAAAACAAGATTTCAGCATAAATCAATTAATTGCGCATAAAAAAATATTAAATCGCGAGGAAGTCAAAAAATGACGGGCGGTGACGAAGACAAAATTCCATACAAAGTTTGATGTGCCCAAGACAAAAATTAACCTGTTCTAAATAATTGGGATCCGGTTTCACTCGTTTAATTTCATTCTTGTCATATCCCATCAAAATTTTCTCATCTGCCATTCGAGGCAAGGAGTCAGAGCTGAAGCAATCATTATTATTACACGTGGGGAAGCCCATTCGCTTCAAACGTAATAACTTACTAACTACCTCCGACTGCGACCCCTCAACTTGTCGTCGTAGGTGGAAAAGAAACTTCTGCATTCGCAAATATTTATAATCACAACTTTCAAAGTTGAAGGACGGATAAATATATGCATCAAATGCGTCACACGATAAACACCTGACTTTATTTCCGTTCATTCAACGTTCATTCCCAACGTCGCACTGACCCATGATTCATAAATCAAGTTTCTGAGGTTTGACCAGATAAGAAGAAGAAGAGGATGAAATACTTGGAAACAATTAAACGGATTGCCAAGTATTGTGCCATTACTGACTCACTCGCATCCAGTAAAACAAATGGAAAGATTCAAATGTCAGAAATACATTGCAAAGGGCTACCTTCCCCCTCCTCATTTAATAATAGGCCAGGGAAACAGGTTTATTTCTTGATTGTTACCACAACACACGGGAAGGAAGAACAGGATTGCCAAAATTGCGTACAAGTAGTTCAGCCCTTGCATGTTACACCATAAAGCGTCACTCTTATTCAAATTGTTAAAATTTCACAAATATTTTGTGGAATGTGCAAGGGATCGAAAAGTATCGAACAAAGCAGTAGATCTTTCTTATGAATCAACTAGTTTGTCGCGTATGGATCTGAGGATCAAGTCGAGGTAAAATGAATAGGTTGGGGTACAATAAGATCCAAGAGCCGAAAGACTGAAGCCGTAGCTTGGTTTACAGAAAATTGAAAGCTCAGAGGCTCCACTAAGCGCCTTTCATCTGATTTAACTTGAGGAGAAAGTTGGGAAGCTAGCCGAACAAGAATGCGACGAGCCATTACGTTTGTAGTACGTAAGCACAGAAATGACAAATAAAAGAGAATGATGCCTTAATGGATCCCTATAAATTCCCATTAATCCGAAGTTAATCACAAAGGCTGACATTCCATTTGAGTCACCATGTGATCACTCCCCCAATGCCAAAGGTTCGATTGGAATGACGCAACGCAAAGGGAATCCTTAAATCCTTGGCTACATAACATGGCCATGGCCCTAGTATTTTGTATTAGGATGAAAAGTGTCATTTCGCTTTTAGTAAAATCCACTGGTGTGGGAAATTGGTCATGGACGAGAGAATTGGATGAATAAAAGGAAGAAAGGAAAGCGGAAAACATACTTCTGTAGCCGGAATTGAAATGATGTCTTGAGAGCCGTACTCAAAGTGCGGTGAAAGCATAAGAGTTTTACATTCAATACTCAATTCCCAAGGCCGGTCTCCTGATCCTCCGCTGTCCGCCCCAACTACTGGACCAGAATTGTGTCGTCTTCTAGGATTAGCATCTGAGTTCTCAATTGATTTCCAACTGGACTCAGATTCCCCTTCGTCCTTCTCTTCCTCACTGGACTGGGATTGCCATTTCTTGTTCAATTTCAGGTGATCTCCAATTGATGGGTGACCTGGAATATTTTAATCGACCATATGTATGCGTCTGAATGTATGGACAATAGCTGAAATAGACAAATGCAAACCAGGCCTGTTGACATCCGAGTAATCTGTGGAATAAGATCTTTCAAAGTGTGGTCTGGCTTTGAGCCTTCCCATCTGCCCACTCTCCCCTCCTTTCCCGAAGCTGTGCAGTTTAGGGCTCATCCTCTTCACGAACACGGACATCCATGCCGTGTAGTAATTAGTAAGAACCAGTTCACCAATCTAAATGCAAGGATTGTGGATGATTGATAAAGTGGGTGAAGTAATTACTGCACAATGAGGATCGTCGGGACATTTGCAAGACCTCAATCCTGGTTTTGATGTCAAGCACTTTGGTGCAGGCCAATTTAATCAAAACTAATATTATTCCATGCCATTGGAGCCTCCTTTAAATACCTTAATTAGAAAATTGTCGTTGTCGTTAGCCAAGACATAGGAAGGAAAGGACCATGATAAAATCTAGGGTGATAAAGGAAAGAGCGGTGAATAGCAACCAGGAAGGATCCATATTTGGCACTTGAAAGGTCACCGCAGGGCTTAATGAAGGGAATCGGATACTTGAGAGGATTGCGTAGGAAATGATGGAGAGTGATGAGTCTTACCTGAGAAGGATACTGAAAGTTGAGATCTATGGTTGCACAGCCAGTTTGGGTTGGGACACTCCCACACGATTCTCCAACATGGACAGGAATTGGTCCCTTAACACTAAACGGGATCACCTCTTTTCCACTCATGGATTCCTTCCACCAAATTCACATTCAAAATCTGGAAAGTACGAAGAGTTGGAGGGATTGTTCCAGTGTGCAGAGTGGTTCAGTGAGAGTGGTGGTCCAAAAAGGCGAGGCGTACATAAAGGTAATATCGATTCTCGGTCGCCATAGCTGTAATAAACCCGGCTAATTCAATCATTCACTCTCGCTTTTATCCAGCAATGTTCTAGCATGAAAAATAAATGAGGTGACTGCACACAAATGCCTCCACCTTTTTCATCAAAAGAAAAGTCAACGACGAGTACACACTTGGAGCTAGCTTATAGAGCAGAGGAATGTTTTTTATTCAAACGCAAAATAATATCATTCATTTAATGATCAGATCCTTAAGGAATACTTCTATTTATAATATAAGATGATGAACAAAATGTTGATGAGAGAAGAGAGAGAGCCGCTATTTGTAACCAGTAATCAAAATCACCAAGGAGAAAGAGACAACCATGAAGAGACGCGTATTGAGGTAAAAATTACTTTCTCCAGACTCCCCCAAATCACAATAAACGTTGAATGGCACAGGGCATACAGAAGAAATTCCTGTGACAGACTAGACATACTTAGTGCTCCTTCTCAACATCATCATTCTGTGACCGGACGTTTGTCGTCAATGTCCATGCTGTTTGAGCTACATAGCGCTAGCCTTTGCATCTTGTGAACCATTGCAATTGCATGCATCAGTTGCTGTAAACAGAAAATAATATTGAATTAGTCACCTCTATATAAAAAAAACTAATGATTATCAATTTTGAAAATGAATAACAAGGAGTAGAAATAAAAAATGTACTAACCCTCCACCTTGACTTTGCAAAGTTCTTCTTCAGCTGCTCAGACACAGTACCGTGGATGTCCTTGTTGCTAGCTGCATTTCCTGACGTCCTGTAACACGTACATTTTCAGAATTATATTTCATATTCGTCGCACGTCATACGAGCTCACGAGTATTTTATTTGGAATATTTTTGGAATTAATCTTTGCGCAATCACTAAGCCCAAATACGTTTATATGCTGAAAACTTCGACCCCGCAATATGCAAAGAACCCAATTAGCAGTTGGAATTTGCAAAAAGATATTTTATGATTTTCAACGTACCAAGGGTGCGTAAGAGCCTGTTTACATGTATACCGTCTATCAACATCTACACACATTAGCATCCGAATAAAATCCTTGGCAGATTCGCTGATGTCATCCCAGTATGGAGAGTCAAACTCGAATTCACCTAAACCACAAAAATGTAATATCTCTGGCAAAGATTAGTATTTTATAATAAATTAAATTACCCTTTAAGATCTGAGCAAATAAATTTGCGTCATTTTCATCATAAAAGGGTGGGTCTTAGAAAGAAAAAATAAAATTTGTTAATCTTCCAGCAAATTAGTAAATGGTGAATACTGAAAGAAGTATGCTTACAGCCACATAGGAGTATATACGAAATAACACCAATGCTCCAAACATCTACAGCCTTGCCGTAGGGTTTCTGTGCCAGCACCTCCGGAGCTGCAAGAAAAAAATACATAACAAATTTAAACATTATTTAAAAAATATTTTCACCGACTTGTGTGCCTGGCCTACAAATTTTACTGCAAAGTGGAAACTACTCAATATTTTTCAACCAAGGACTATTTTGTGCAGCTCGGATCGGGATTCCGTTCCTCAGCCTTCACCCCATAAAAGAGCTAATCCCAAAAGGAGAGGAAGAAGGAAAATAAATTGTGGAAGCGGGGGAAAACACATGCCTGGAATAAATAAGCGGAAGAGTTACGGGAGGGATGAATGGTACAGGTGAGAATGGGAGGATTGGCTCCTGTAGAAAAAGGAAGAGGAAATCCTAGGATATTGGATTCACATTCATGAAGACGACGTGAGCTTGAACTAGGTTATCTCTTGAGGAGAAACGCTCAACGTATTACGAGTGGAGAAAATCCATTTTCAGTAACGATGGGTAAATGCGGATCTGCTTGGGTATACCGGAGATATTCTTGAATGAAGAAAGGAAGACAAGAAGGAATTCGATGAAATTAAGAAATATCCCAGGATAACTGGAGGATTGGATGAGTGGATGCGGGGGATGTCCAAAGTAAAAATAATCCATGCCTGCACGGCAAGGCAATAGCATTGACCACCAACCACACCTAAACTACTACTAATGCTCGCAATATTATTGTTCCGTTCAGGGAATTCTTATGGGTGTTCTGTTCGTAGGACTACTTTTAGTGGGAAACATAAATGTGAACTCGTAAATGTCAGGGTAAAAGCGTACGGGTTACTGGGGAAAATTCTAAATTCTCATTCAGCTCTTCATAAACTTTCGGGAGAAACCTCATTCCGCCGGATTGCATCATAAAACTGTTCAACCTTTCCCTGCGGAAGACATAAACGGGTGGGAATCAGTTTTTAAATTCCAAAAGACCTGAGTCGTGAAGAGATAAAGATTGCACAACTTGATTAATTTTGAGTAGTACACGAGTACCAGGAAAATGAAGCCTAGGACAGAACCACAAAATAGGATCTCATTTCATCAGAGCGGGGTGGTGTATTTAGTGCTAAGAAAATAAATAGAATTCCAGGAAGGAGAGGAAACCCAAAAGCAGCCCTCACCAACATATCCAGGAGTACCACAAGCAGTGGCCATGATGCCGGAATCTTCCATCTTTGACAGCCCAAAATCACTAATCATAATTTTACTGTCCTCGTCTGGACTGTAGTAGAGTAAATTCTCGGGCTAGAAAAAGTAATTAAGTCAGATTCACATTTTACAAACTGCGATAGAAAAATGCGAACAAGAACCAATAATTCTGTACTAACCTTCAGGTCACGGTGAACTACGCCTTGATCGTGCATGTAGTCAACAGCTTCCAGAACTTGACGGATTAAGTCCGCAGCATCCTTCTCCGTGTAGGAACCTTTTTCAACTATACGATCAAATAATTCGCCACCAGTAACTCTGAAAAAATATTTTTTTAAATACCATTATTACACCACATTAAATAATCGAATTCCTGACGCAATCTCAAGTTATACAATGGCAAGGTTGATGATATTGGTATTCGTTATCAATCGATTCGAATATAAATAAAAGCTTGCGCTAAAATAAAAAAAAAGGTAAAATACTGGTCACGCTATATGCGATGACTTGGTTATTTGCAAAAGAAATGTTCAACACGTAGTGTATATTTAAATATTAGTACTTTTAGTAATGTACTGCATTTCTTAGCCAAATGCACGAACACAAGCTTTTGAAAGAAAAAAATCTCCAAGGATTGTGTAAATGCCAAAATTTTATAGTTTACAAGGCCACTAAACCTATTCAAAGTATCTTATATATATCATAACGACAGCTCTATTACATAGAGAACTCTCATGTTTCATCATCAAGGATTGCATTTATTTTTGGGACCGGTAAGTTGTTTCTTCAATTTCATGTTTAATAGTGAAGAAAAGATATCCTTTCCTCTCTTCACAAACACCATTTTAGTCCTTATTTGCCGGTTTCCAATCCATGCTATTTCAAACAAGACTAAAAATAATTGTCAAAAAGTAAAACCGCTTTGAATTATGAAGAGATTGGAAATGTCAATTGTATTGAAGCGCATATTCCCACCGCAATTACGTAGTGAAATTCATCTAACAGAGCCATTTTCATCTTGGGATGGCTTCGCATTCAAAGTAGGGTTGCGGAGAGGAGGAAACCACGTAAATGCATGGTTGAATTTCAGATCACAGCGTCAGTCCCAGGTCTCTCTTTCCGTGGACGTTTTCTCTTTCGGGCTAGTGCAAGGCGGCACATTGTAATTTGCAATCTCAACGCTATTATACGAGGTGAAAGTGAGGTTGGATATAGTGCTACGCGTATGGGATATAAAAGCCTTTAATCCCATCCGAGACATTGGTATTCATAAACGCAGTCGAAAATCCCTCTCTATCAAATATACATGAAACAGTCGTTTAAGCAAATGAATGAATGTCAAAAAAATAATCTATCCTGGAAGGTGAGTCCTACGCACATGGATAAAAAGGAAAGGAAACTCGGATCAAATTTGCTTATCTCAGGGCATAATGTCCATGACACGACACATGTAGGATATACTTGTTTAACATTCAAATTAACCACCATGAAACATTCGTGAGAGTTTACTACAATATAAAGATTGTAACTCAATTCACTTCAAAGTGGAACCAAACTGTCACACTCGAGCCGAGAAATGTTATCTCCGTCCTCATACAAAATTGTCACCTCCAGCCGCAAGCGTTGAGAGCAAATTAGAAAAGCGGGCTGCTCAAAATGTTTCCTCAAACAGAATTTATGGGAGGGGTTTCTCTCTCTTGTCAAACAAAATGCAGTATGCGACAATATGATTTAATACTAAACGAAATTTAAATCAAATATAAAAATTTACATCTCGGTAGGTTTTGTTATCACGTTGTAAAATTAGAAATTTCACTAACACAGAAATAAAAGTATTTAAAGCTGAAATGAGAAGAAGGGTTAAATCATTGCAAATCGTGTTGAGTTTACCACATTGGTTGACAAGGTGGACAATGTTACGACCACATCAAAATCCTAGTGAGGACAAAGAGTGGAATAGGTGGAACTTTGGGGGGTAATAAATCCAAAGGAAGAATGGCAGACTCATCACAGGGCATTTTATTTTGGAGGGTATCCAGTTTCCTTCCTATAACTCATTTTAAGAATGAAATGGACGTTCGGATTGGTTCACTAAATAAGCCTTGCAAAAAGTAAATCTATGATCTGGAGACTCAGTAACAGCGGAGATCTATCATACCATAAAATCTCACGTTTCTTCTCGGGAAGAATTGAACTTGGTTAACTACTAGGTTGAAAACATTAAGTTCTTGATTAAATGTCATTTTAGCCGGGGCAAGTACTAAGACTAATCAGAAGTGAGAACAGTCGCGTCAATTTCAATTTCACTAGTATTTCCTTACCACAAAAACTGTCACTCGACATATGTTTCAGATAAAATGAGGTTTACTATCCCCGTAGGATTGTTGGACATTCACAATAAAAATGTCAGAATCAATCCTCGACTCTATAACCGGAAACCAGTGTAATTTGTCGTTGATGAATTCGACTTTCATGTCGCATGTTGATAAAAGCAGGGGAGACTTGGAAGATTAAAATGACAAAATTGGACTCTCTGTAACCCAGCCATTATTTCGATTTAACCATGGGCTAAGCGATTGTAATCAAAATTTGGCACAGGATCGGCAAACTTCAAAAACTGTCCCTGACGGCAAGTCAAACACGTTAGCGCGTGAATCCCAACCCCGACCCGCTTCTCAAAGATGAAACAAAACGGCACAGGAGGGCCGTGGGGGGTTCTCCAGGCTCGCACGAAGGGCCAATCATGTAAATGACGTTCTACGCTTTGAAATTTCAATTATTCAAAAGCCCCACCACTTACAGTTCCATGACAAGGTAGACTCG
>JAAXYW010001845.1:0-18551 GCA_036851895.1 Orthonychiurus folsomi
GTTTGTTGAACGAGTTTCCAAACACTAGCAATTTTTTAGGCCTGTCTCAGATGAAAGGTCAGTTTTTTCGGGTTTAATGCATAATAAATGCTTCTGTCTCTTTTGCAGTCTCAAAAGTAGCATAAGGCCTTGTCAAGGGTGACCGCATACTCCGAACTTTGACCTGCCATGTGACCTTCATGGGGCCTCCAAATGCTGGTCTTCAGGAAAAGCATGTGTGATGGCTTTAGAGCGTAGACTCTTGTCTTCCGCTTGGTTGTTTTGCCCAAATCTTCATGCATGACCGTTCCTACAGTAGTTTTCGACGCTTTTAATGTCTGGGCAATATTTTTCTTATTCGGCGGGTGATCTCTATTGGTCATCAAATCAAGTTTGCAAATTGTCTCAATTTCCCCTACTTTACTGTGTTGGTTTCTTTTCGAGGAAGGACGTCCAACCAATTTGTGGTTGCGACGGTTTCCGATACTGTTGATTATGTTGAAGACACCTGTTTCGGAGATTTTGACCCCTGACCCCTTAATTTTTTCCGCGATGGATTTTTGTGAGGAATTGTCTTTGGAAATGTACCAAACTGGGTTTTCAAGTTCAACTAAATATTTCTTTGGCATTTTGAAAGCTGATAACCTCGAAAAAATTGGGTGGCACTCTAAATTGCATTGACCTTCAAGGGTCCAAATTTCAAATTCCTAGCTCGCATGGTTAAGGAACTACGCATGTGTATGCAGCCTGCCCCATAAAATTAGGAGGCAGAAATTGATCTTTCGCAATTGCGGTTAAATTTCCAGCATAAAGACGTCAACAACAATTTATTTTTCAAGTACAATCCCATAACAAAAACCAGTTTACTTAACAACATATTTTAGGTTAACAATGGAATGACATGATACATCAAACATTCAAATCCTCCACAATTTACCTCCTAATACATATTCCAAGTGCCAATAACATTGTCAAATTAAAAACTATTTTGAGGACAGCTTGTTTATTGCACACCTTAATACCCCTTAAATCCTCTTCATATGCCTTTAGCTTGCACCACAACAGTGTAGATTCACCGGATATATCACAACATTTATTGTATAGATGCTTGAGGAATTCTTAAATTATGGCAATGTTAGTTTTCAAATTGTACATTATTAGAGAAGATCGTAGAAATAATCGAGACCTTGTCCCAATTCCCAAATTGCTATACCAGNTGTACATTATTAGAGAAGATCGTAGAAATAATCGAGACCCTGTCCCAATTCCCAAATTGCTATACCAGTTCCCATTTTTTCTGCCAGCTGAATCCTGCGTCGAACGGATAAAAGGGTCGGGTAGAATACTGTGTGTGTACCATCTTTGCTTCTATGGACAAAATATTTAAACCATTAAGGTTAAAATCCTTCAATCAATTTTTGTCGGTAATGCTTCACTTACTTTGTTTCAAAGAAGTGTTCCTCCAAGTCTTCACTCCATTGTATTTTCTTCGAGCTTTTCAAGAGATCCATGTAATTACTTCCAAATACCGGATGACCTCCTGTTGTGGTGTAAGTCATAACCATAAAAGTTTAGTCCAACCAAAAACTTTGATCTCTCTGCCTTCAATGGTGCAATAGTATCCACACATCTAGTTACCCAATTCAGAGGACTATTTGCACCTGCAAATGAAGAAACCGTTCAAATAGTGTCTCTGTCAACGACTAAAAATGAATACATTCAAGATGGGGAAATTTATCAAACTGTATGAGAAAGAAGTTACAATATTTTGTATTTGAAAAGACAAGAAACTAATATATATGACGACATATTATCAAAAAATATAAAGCTCAATGCGTTAACAGCGCAGAATAACTCAATTGGCTATTGAGGTTTCCTCCAAGGAATTTTGATTAGTAGTTAACAATGTTATCATAAAAACAAGAGAATAACTGGTCATCATAATTCGTAATTGGGTATTATGATTTTAAGAATTAACTCGTATGTCTGTTACCTGGTCGCTCCGGGCTGGAGTAATCGTAAGTCATTAAAGAAAAGTAATCAACATATGGAAATATGTGTTTCATGTCATCATGGTCCACTGAACTCGGCTTTCCGGAATTGGTAAGCGGTGGTGGTAGAACCAGTACAAACGTAAGATTAGCTTTTTTTAAAGCATCCCCAATAGTTTTCACAAGCATTTGCAAAGCCTTTTTTGCCTGTCCTCCCAACTGACTCCAGACTTCAAGAACAATACCGTCGAATTTGTACGCCTGAAGGCATAATAATCAAATACATAAGCCATAAAATTATAAACTTGGTCCAGTAAATTAGTGAAGCAGTCCTTAAAAAGTTTAGCACCTTGGCGGACGTAATTAAAGTTTTTGTGAGCTCTTTTGGTTCGGATCCAGTCGTGAACAGGGAATAAAAGTCATCACTACTCCAGCCGTCAAACAGTACTCTTGGCAAAACTAAAAAAAAAATAATACGGAAGAATTGTAAAAGCCATCGCTAACACAATTAATATCACATATTCACATACCATATTTTTTGCCAAAGACATCTCGAATTTAGTTAAAAGCTGTTTACTTACTTTTAATTTGAGATTTCTTGCCACGCTTTCTGACCTCACGTACCCAGTCATGGTCAATATCATGCGTACCAGTCATAAAAAATGTTCCACTCGGTTTTCGCTTGATTTGCAGCCACACAGGGGAGATCATTGTAAACTTATTTGCAAAGGTTTTGGCAACGTCATAGCCATGATTGTTCCACTGTTAAAATGAACTATTAAATCACCCATCTAGCAATATATAGACTGCAGCCGTAGAAATACTTACGGGAGTAACGTATCCCAGAACCTGGCCAGTGAAGTTTCTCTTATTTACATTTTTGCAGTAAGCACCGCTTTCCGTAATAATGTCTTCGGGTTCCGGATTCTTGACAACTAGACCTCTATCATATACATTATCCGGAACTGGTCCCGTCTAAGAAATAAAATAAAAAACGGCTTGAAACTTAATTTAAAACATTAAAACAAGTAAATCAAACCCTTTAGGGTCAAGACTAACAAAAGCACCATTCTGAACTCCCTTTGCCCTTGGGGTCACGCACAACTTCTCAGCATTATACTACTACATACTACTGCAGATGAAAGATACCTTGATATTAGTAGCCCCCGTTGATTTGGATTTCTTGTCACTCGGTGAAATAGTGGCGACTATCAACTGTAGCAGAAATATTAGTAAAATATTCGCACAAATCCACATTGTCACCTTCTTTGTCAACCGACTCCGAATTTCACCAGTATCTTATCGTGGATCCAGTATCACAATATTACAATATTACTTTTCGAAACGAAGGCTCCGGGCTTAAGTAGTCAGAATGTGAGCAAAAACAGTGCAGGTCATTACTGCCTTGTCAAAAAACCGGTTCCACGGAGCCAGCCTGGCAAAAATGTGACTGCGTGGAAACACTCTGGCGGGCCCAGCTTATGCAAGTGCCAGGAATGAGCACTTCTTTTGAATCCAATGCAGTATATAGTGCTGTGTTGTGGAACAACAGAATTGTGCGCTTAATTTACTTTTCTGCCAATTTCCATTGTATTTTAACAACTTTAAGCCAACCGAAAAGTTTCTCCCAAGTATGTCATGCTATTGCTAATAGAAAAGAGTAGGACTGAAATTGAAAACACGTAACACCCATGTATGTTATGTTCCTGAGCACTGTTTTTTTGTAGTTTGTTTTTGTTATTTTGCTTGCTACATAATTTTTATTTTCAATAAATTAATCGGATACAAGACGCAATGCAATAAAGGACAGTTATGTTCGGGTGGTAGGCCTGGATTATCTTCTACAATATTCAGTAGAAGGAGGTTGAACAGATTTCATTTGGTTCCGTCCTAGGGCAATTCCGGAATTTCAACAATTGGTTTTCTGAATCCAGCTTCTCGTATCAATGGTTGATCAGTCTGGACAATGTTGTTCAGGAATCCGCAATTCTTCAAGTAAAACTCACCATTCTCTACACCACACGCGAAATCCAATCTGCTTTTCCTTGAAGTAGCATCTCCTGTAAAAGTGCTGGATGTGACTTCTCGCCAAGCCCCTTCGCTATCCAAAGTCCATGGATTTGCAAAAAATGCTTTCCGCTCAATCCAGCCCATTTCCGGAATAAAATTTTCAGAGAAGGAATAAACAGATTTGATGTAGGTGCTCCTTTTCGGTTTTTGGAAGCTTGCGATTAGTTGCCAAATACTATCAGCAGGGTCTTGGAACCAAGCAGTGAACAAAGAGTTGTCGTCATCAATGGGAACTCCGTATACAAGAAATTTGTAAGAAACATTGCTACTCCAATTGAAGCGAAGGAATGATTGTTTTCCGGCACCCTCATCTCCAAAATCCTGGACGACAACATCTGGTCCTTTCTTAAGAAGAATTACCCGATATTCTTCTGGAATTTCTTCAGGGTCGTCGGTGGGATATGCAGACCAAATGGAAAACAGAATTCGTCGCTCATCTGCGCCATTTACTTGAATTCCAAAATATCCTTCGGAGAATGCGATAGCGGAATAGTAGGCTCCAATCACATCTTGATCTTCAGGGACTACAACTTCATTGTAAAAATATTCGAATGGGGTTTCCGGATCAATTGTCGAGTCGTATCGTAAGTGGACGGATGGCCCTCGTCGCCCAAAATAAAAATCGTCAAAGACAAAATAAACAGATCCCGAATTTCCAAATACTAGTAGTTCGTAGACTTCCGCAAAGAAGACACCTGAACGTGAAACTCCTTGAAGATCTACTTTTACATATCCAACCGAGGTTGTGTTAAAATGTCCAACCGTTATAATCTGATCAATTCCTCCCTCGACAGTCAATTCCTTGCTTTGATTTTGGTTAATAGTTGCTCGAATTGTACTTTCCCCACTACCTGGAACCCTCATTCGCAGTGCCAAATTAAATTCTCCTGGAACGCTCAGGTGGAAGTAGATGCTGCAAATGCTATCCGGGCTTGTCCATTCCTGCAATCCGAGATCTGTTATAATTTCGCGTGATCCGGAGCCTCTGGTTGTAATGTACGCATTTCCGGCCAACTCAATCTCTGTGATTTTCTTCATTCTCAACAAATGCAACACCAAACACACAAAATGCTGTTTAACTTGAATTGAAAACTAATTCAGAAGTTAGACGAATGTTTTTTTTTTTTTATTTTAGCGGCCTAAAACCCTTTTGGTTGGCACAATCGACTACACTTGATCCAAAGTTGAACATGAGTTTATATACCAGGTTGAGTTCGCTCTAATTAGTTTACATTTTATAGTTAAACAAGAATGGTGATATGCATGCAAAACATTATTTGATCATTATCCCAAACTCACACACACACACACACACACACACCTCAGACTCAAAATCAATTGGAGGAAATTGGTGACACATTAATTACTCAAAATTGTGAAATTAGGCTACGGCTACAATCTAATTAGAATGAATGCAGTTGGAAATTTAAAACCAACAAATCTAAAATGAGGCCGCCTTTGGGCCTTTACGGTGTGTATTCAACGATATTGTTTATACACTAAAACCAGGACATTCTGGGTTATTTATTGCTCATCATTATCATCATCGCTAATCTTGGGTTTAAAAAATAGGCCTGGAGGAGTGCATTTTAGCGACTGGATGCATTGAATTAAGACCAAATTGCATAAATATACGTATAAGACGACGACGCTGCGCTGCGGCTGTTGTACACCGCATAACAATTTAATTATGTCACTCCCACTCCATTCACCTGTTATTTTTAACATGTTAAAAAACATGGTTTCGTTTGCGTTTCTCATCTCAGGAGTCATTGTCACTCTTTTTTGAGTAATTAACTTTTGACATAAATTCTGCTTCCATGGACTGCTTGTAGTAAAGTTGTTCCCCTCGTCCAAATTAAAAATTAAAACCTTCACGCCTGACAAGGGCAGAGATAGCAATAATGTTTAAGTTGCAGTTAAAGCTATGCTCTCAAAGTATAAGCTTACTTTTTAAGGTCCGAAATAAATATAAAACTGTTCCATTTTTGGATTTTTAAGAATTATAACGTCGCTTCGCTTATTATTTTGTGGGTGAAGGGGGTTCAGCCCATGCTGATTGTTAACGAGGAAGTCGTTTAGTCGTTATATTTGGACACAGCCAGGTGGATTGAGGGTTGTAATAATAAAAAGGGTTTACTTCCACGAAGACGGTTTCCTCTTCCTTTTGGCCAGGTTTTTTTAAATAATATTTCTGTGGTTCATGTATGTAATGTGGAAGGACGAAGGGTAACGTAGGTATTACGTTTTGATTGGAGCCATGGTTGGCTGCTGGTGCTGGGGTAAAAAAAAACTTGGATGGGAGCATGCGGAGTATTTGGAAGAGGCGACGCGTTGCCCGGTGGTGGCAGTCCGACCTTGGAACAAAATCCCTCGCCATACGCATTTACATGCAATTTAGTCTCCCTCCATTCCATCCTTGCGGCAATCCTTTAAATTAAATACACGAGTCAGACGGAGGAGGCGAGGTTCCCACCACGTTCCTGTCTGGCTTAATTTTATTAGTATAGCCTAGTTCATTGAATTTAACCATAGTTAATACAGTTGTGGGAGAATGAGGAAGAAGGACCAGCACCGGACTACCTGCTACCCGAATCAACCCGAATCCCGCCTTTTCCTTCCTGGAGATGGTAAATTAATTGAATATAAATATTATAATTTTTCATTTCAAAAATATTGAGGATTGACGGTGAGCAAGTAAAGGATGATCAGTAGCTAGAGAATTGCAGAGGTCCTGCATTCGGCAGATTCGAAAGACGCTGATGCCGGCACCGATCGTCCGGTCCTGTCCGACAAGGCACATTATTGGTTATTTTTTGAAAGCTTAAAGTTTTTGATGGTTTCGGTGGTGTAGTTTTCCCGATTCTAATTGTTAGAGTAGCAGTAAAAAAATTAACCGAAATGCAACAGTATGGTATGACCGTTGTCCACTTTGATACGTTCTTGATTTATTTGCAGTGCAGTTGGCAGTCTTATGTCATTCCTAACATTATTTAGGATTGTGAGTTGAGATTTGTTAACATGAAATTAAAATATATCACTAGTGTCTGATGATTTTCATATGTTTTCTTGAGAAAGCTAGCATTTAAGTAAGGATATGACGATTGTAAAGTACACCAAAGTTAACTTGTAAAAACATAATTTGTTGTCGACTACTATATCACGTTAACCTTATTGCCAAATCTTGCCAAATTTATTGTATTTTAATTAAAGGGAATTTTTATTTGTCCCGTAGATTTTGAGGAAGTTTTAGCTGGTGATGAAATCTACATTGAAAAGGTGACGCTGAGCTACTCTGATTCTGACGAGGTAGAATCTCCAAAATCATCGAGACCACCGGTTCAGTGAGTGACTCTGTATTAAAACCCAGTTATAGCGTTGCGTAGTCTTTTTTTTCAAGTGAAACCAGAACACATAAAACACCTTCCTTCTCATACGCTAACTAACCTTCCATTTTGACTTAAATAATTTTAAACAAAAAGCAAATTGACCAACCATACGCAGCACCAAACTGCTCCTTCTCCTTCCGGCCCGACTTTCAGGTTTTTCAAAACACACACATAAGCAACAAAACTGTTTTTAATTATTTGATGACTGTTTTAGACATGCATTGGTATAATTCGTATGATTATGTTTAAAAAAAGTATCAAATTCTATCCTTACATGTATACTATACACAATTTGTTTGTATACAGTATAAAACTGTAAATCCGTACCCTTCAATTTCTTTTTACAAAGGGGTTAGCGCTTGGCTTTTTCCATTTTTTATTAACAAAGCAACCTTAGCAAGCATTAGTATTAATATCAGGACGTTGCATCATTGCAGGAATCGAGCCGCGCACAATGAATTAGAAAAGACGAGAAGAGCTAAGCTGAAACGCTACATGGAAAGATTGCGAGACTTGGTTCCATCTAGCGAGGATGTTAACAAAAGTACAACAAAGACGTTGTTAGTAAGGTCGAAACGATTTATCAAGGTGAGGTTCAACTTATTATTATCAGAATTGTTTGGTGGCTCGAAGAAATACAAATTGCAGTCAAATTTCTATTTGCTCCTGCACAACAACAATTACATAACAAATCCTCATAAAGTACATTTTTTCAGATGGAATAATATTAGTTATTAGAGTTTCACTTTATTGCAATGCATGGGATGCATTGTAAAGTATGCTTAAATTAACTAGAATTGGGTTGCAAGTAAAACCCTGATCCAGAATAAGTAACTCGTGATCTCGATCGCCGTATTTTGATAATTTGATTTTTAATTTCATTTGTAAAAATTAAATCATACAAAGTGTTTCTATTTTCTAGCTTTTTTGTGCTCTTGAATTTAAAATAAACCCTAACTAAAAATGTAATGATTTTTTAAGTGGCATATAAAGAGAAATCTCAGAAAGATTCCAAATTGCTGTGTTTACACTGTTCCATTAAAATATTATTTTCAAGTTAGACTTAAGTTCTCCCAGGAGAGCTAAAACTAAACGAAAGTTAATATATTATAGAACTAATAAGGTGTACTCGAAGTATGATTTATACAATTCTGATATTTAGGCTTTACAAGAGCAGGAGAAGAAACATCTTGCGGCTATAGATCAACTAAAAAGAGATCAGGCAATTTTAAAGGACAAGTTGGAGCAACTGCGAAGTCAATCAAATGGCGACGTTTTGCCTATCCCACTTGAAGACATAAAGACAGAACCGTCGTCTCCGTCAAAATCAATAGTAGTAAACAGCCCTAAGAGGATTAGCTTGAACGTTAATGCCATATTCTCAACCAGTTTACCTCAATTCTTAAAAAGAGAAATGACGGACGAATATTTGTTAAACAATCATGCGATTCCTGAATCGGGTTGTTTACTCTTTTCGGATTCGTTGGGTAGTTCACCAGATTCTCCATCAAGGATTACCGTATTGAGAGAAGTTTTTACACCAGCGCATTATTCAGAAGGTAATTTTTTGCGACTGCACATTAGAACATTTTTTACCAAATCAAATTGCCTTGTAACATTTAAATATGATAAATATTAATTTCCTTAACAGATCATGTTTGTTTCATCATCGAGCAAGAGGATGATATGGACTTTTTGTATGGCGTAGAAGGGGGTGCATCCGATTCTTCCTTGTCTGTAGAGGTTGAATCGTAAAATATTTCTATTAAGTTCCTATTGGATCATTTGAACCATGTAGTGGTTAAACTAGTCCAATAGGAATTTATACTACAGTTCTTGACCCTTAAGATTTTACAGTAGTATTTAGATTGGTTTTATTTCTAATTGGCTGGTTAAGCGACGAATTAGCTTCGAACGTTTTCTCGTGAAAACATAACTTTTGACAAAACAGCGTGGAATCTGTAACCAAGTGTAGCGTTGCAGGGCAAGGGGGGAGGAACATTCGTGTAATTTGTCCCTGAATTTAATTTGTTAACCATGGGTCACGAATCGAGCCAGCCGTCTCGCCTCTATATTAAGCCGAGCCATCATTACTCTATGCTTGTCTTAATGACGCTAAAGATTCTCGTTAACCGGGAACTACATCTATTTATTGAGAGTTTTACCAACACATTGAGGTTGATGTTATTATGGTAACACAGTGTTAAATCTGTAACCAATATGTGAAGCATTACCCTTGTCTTAATGACGCTAAAAATTCTCGTTAACCGGGAACTACACATCTATTTATTGAGGATTTTACCAACACATTGACGTTGATGTTATTATTTTGAAAACTTGACAATTTCAATGTAATGATCCACCACACTTGAATTAAGTTGTACGGTGCTGTTTATATTTATAATCGAGAAAATTTGAGTGGAATGCTCTTGAATTCTGGACATTTAAACGCTAGCAATGCACAGGGTATCCATTATGTAAAGTCTCTGGGTCCCAGGATCTAGCATCATTAGAGAAAAGCAGAGTGTACCGGAGAACCCATAAGAATTTACATATTGAGTCTAGTTTTACAATCTGCCGTTGCCGTAAGAGGTGACCATGGCGGTAAGATTGTTTCCTGCTTTTTTGCAAGGTGTACTATACATATTGGCCACCCTGTAGTATTCTTTAGGCTTGACCGTACTACATGCTGCAAACTATGCGTAAATTTGACACATTGTTTCTTCTTAAACAGTGTCGAACGAGGCTTCTGATGCTCTGCTCTGACTATACCTTGAGAGGATTAGTATTAACGTTAAATCAAATAGAGTTCGCCCGTCTTTTTACCATAGATATTTTGAAATCGCACATTCGCATATATAATTAGAGGAAAAGAATCCGAATATAGCTTCAAAATGCGCAGTTTGAATATCGTAGGGTCTAGTCAGAACGCTGGAAGTCGAGTATCCTTTTATTGTTGAATTGTTTTATTGCAGGAGAGTACTCTGTACACAAAACTTTCTTCCTTTGTTCTTCAAAGCATCTGTTTAATCTTCGGAATTCTTATTATGTTATCGCATTGGGTCGAACAAGAAAATCGCATTTCACAGTACTTTGTATTTTTTTTCAAAACGAAATTGTAACCTTGTAAAATGTAATGTATTTTTTATAGATACCTTGTCATATTTTGAATATTTGAGTTCTGAAAGAGTGGGATAACATAGGAACTAATTGAATGTGTGACAGTGATAACTTTGCACTTATATTCAGATATGTATTGAAAATAGTTGAAGTCTATAATGTATGGGAATATGTTTAAGCTATGACTGTGACACAATAAGCAATCACTTCAGGCAATCTGAATGTAGCCTTCGGTCTCTTTCAAATAATGTTTGACTGGCTGTTTCAAATACAATGATGTTAATAGATTATGAATACATACAACTAGATATTGCCGATAGCAATGCTATATTAATATATATTATCGTATAGTTCTTGCAGAATCAGTCAGGGATTTTAATTATTTTGCAACATGTGTGAAATCTTTTTGATACTGTACTTGCATTCCTAACCTAAAAAGAATATCTTGTTTAGTATGTTTACGAATGAACTTTCTGGTGTAAATTGATTAATTAGTAATAGTGAAGTTGTTATTGTGAGTAATATTGTTGGACCTATGCATCGTATTTTTCAATGCATTATTTTCTTTAATAAATCCTCTATCACTGTTGAATATAATATATTCTCGAGAAGTAAACTTCATTTGGACACATAGGTCACATTTGTTGAACATTTTAAACGTTGAAATATTGGATATTCAAAATTGAACATTTGTCAATACATCTGCAGGGTATTTTTAAACAATCATTTTTCTATAGCCAAACTTGCGAGCAGATTGTTCCGATGCCTGCCTCATTCGAAAGCTACTATTCTGCGATTTCAGAACGAAAATGTTCACGACTTGGAACATCAAAATGTTAACAACTTAGTTTTGAAAACCGGCGCGAGTTCAAAGCAACAAACCAAGGTTATGTGTAAGCCCATGTCATACTTTCTTAATTCTACAGTTAGCATCAAAATTTTGCGAAACGGGAACTGTCTTAAACAAGATTGAGATGGCAGAAATAAAGTTGATTTTCGAAATTCTGCCTTTGACTAAGACAACCACGCTTTATTCAAAATTGGAATTACAATTGCTTGAATACAATTTCTGCTCAGACTCAAAAGACTAGTTAGGATCATTTCTTCATTTTAATTTGTTAATCAATTAGCCAGACAGAATTTCAATTAGTAGATATGAGATACCATTCAAACTCAAATAACCACAGCATATTAATAATAATATGGAAAAAGTGTACTACCGTTTTCAATTACAAGACATTGCATTGCATGCTATGTAGATAAAATATATGTATGGTTTATTTACACCGAAGAAGACTCGTATCACTCAGCCTGAAATCGGGTAAAGTAGTGACGAAAGTGAAAGAATAAATGGAAGACTCAGTTCTCCAACAACGCAACGTTGAGAAGATACGGATTTTATTGGAGGACAACGGAAGTGGAAAGCTTAGGAAATAAAGCACAGAAGTCAATTCCGCCGAAAAGTGGATAGGAACTGAATAGGAGTTTAGGGGTATATTCGAAAAAAAGAGGAAGAAATGTGGGTTTTGAGATTTGATTTGAATCAGACAGGTGAAAAGATATGTTGTTTCCCAAGGATTGACTCTTATTGAAAATGACAGGGGAGAAGGACGTGGGATGAAGTGAGAGGGATAAGGTAGGGAAATTCAAGATGAGCAAGGAGCGGAAAACTAGGCTTTGAGAAATTCCATTGGATTGGGTGAGTATGTATGGAAAGGATGGGATGGCGTTGAGTAATAAGGAGTGTCAGGAGGGAAAGTACGGGGAAAGCTAAAGGAAAACTATCGCATCCCTGCACCTCCAAGAGGTGTAAGGTCGAGGAGGAGTGCGGCAGACATGTTTGGAATAGCACAGTTAAGCTCCTCTACAATGTAATCATTCAGGAGATTGGTTTTTCTACCTGATTTATTGCATTTCTCGAATGCCCCATGTATATTGTTCCCAGCAAGGAAGTGTAGCACTCAACTAGTGTATCATGTTCTTGTCATACTCTCTTGTGTCTCATCATACCCCTTCGTCCTCCTTACAAATAAACCTGTTTCTCTCAGAACGCAGTTACACCAATACAAGACTGGTTAAAATCAAATATTTTGAAAAAATCTCAACTATATGTGAAGCTGAGAACAAACTCTGCTTGACTATTTCAGTTCCATTAAATTCCTTCTCAAAAATACGCTTCCATGTCATACATTCCCATTGATATTGTATTGTATTGTAATTGTATTGCTCCCATTCATTTCGTTACTCAGATGATTGGCTAATTTTGACATACAATTGCTGTATGCGTAATATTGTACATTATAGTAAAGCATTCACACTTCCTTTGAATTACATTTGAGTTGCATAATGCTTAAGACATTTGGACAGAAGTAAAGTGTGCACAGTGAGTTTACCAGGCATGATAAATGGTATATATAAAAGTGAGTATAAATAGTATATTATTCCAATTCCTACAATTCCCAGCAGCATATGTATGTACTCCAGCGGAGTTAAGGAAAGACAATTCCAGTGAGATATCTCTTTTGCGTGAGAGAATTGGCAAGGAGGAGACAGCAGTGCGGTGAAAGTGAAGTACTTGCAAAGTGTCCCAAACTTTGGCAAAGTTTTGGTGGTAAATCTGATGAAATATTCATTCACCGCAGAAACCTCTCGTCCTCTTGTACACAGCTAGGAAAACTAACCATCAAACAAGTTATAAAAGCGGAACCTTTGCTATTTTTAAAGAATACTTCTCAAGTGCAAGAACATTTTGTCTGCAAGTGCAAACGTGAGTTACTGCTATATATAGTCTGCCCTTGTGATGTATGGCGAATTCAATCAAAACAAATTCCCCTTAGTTATTCATGTCGGGAAAAGTAAATAGATTATATTTGTGGACCAAGCCTTAAGCCACTGCTGATTTGTCCAAAGTCCTGCACTGGACATTGGGCTTCATATAATCTAGTTTTATGCGTAATTGCAGGAACTTGTTGTAGCATGGATCTATGTCAAGCCGTTCTCACTGGCAATGAAGTTTTGCATGCTTCGAATAAAGAATAATGGGGAAAAATTGTACTAAATAAAAAGAAAAATGAATTGGGGTTTTATTGATTTTTATCTCCTGGTTTAATCGTAAGATTAAAATTGAATTACATAGTAATAGGGACACGAATTATAACTCGGCTAATTCCACTGAAATATGGACAAGGGTTTACATGCAAGTGAAGGAAGTATATTATTGCTTTCCAGTGAATAGTATTTTGGTCCCTCTGAATGATGTCAATTTGGGATAACAAATAAGTAATGCGAGTGAATCAAGTCTCAAGGGAGTTGAACTTTCATGTTATGTGCATGGATCCGTTGGTTATCGCTACCATGCCGTGTAAGTGAGAGTAGTGGAATCGAGCTTTCTTGAAGTTTAATAATACCCAATTCGAAGGCATATGATGAAATATTGAACGCACCGTCCGGAATAGTTTCTTCTTTTGTTATTGGCTTTCTTTTTCTTGAGTATGAATTGAATCATGCTATATGGTGTTCAAAAACACAATCACATTTGTCTGTTCCCGCCATTCTTCCGATAAGGTGGCTGCCGGAAGGACCGATGATAAGCAATATTTAAATTTTGGATTGAATAAATATGTTCTTTAGATGACAAATTAATGGAATCCTTACAACAATTACATTAACTAGGGCATATTTGGATAAATCTGTATGTACAATATATTATTGGCGTTGTGATTATGGGCACCTGCTCCTGTTTATTATAATATCATTTATCCAAACTAAAGGTAATGAGAATCCAACTTAAAAATGTAAAATTGCTAAACCGTATTGAGTGGGCGGAAGCCTCACAACGTCACAGCTAACTGCAATTCCAAAATGCGTAACATTACACAAGTCATCGGAGAGCAAAAGCCAAATACAATGGCATTAAGAATTCCACTCGTTGTATTTCCTGAGGCACTGTCAATTTGTTGCGATTTAATTTGATCCGTTCCTCCAAATGATCTTAAACTGTCTGGGCTGATGTCTTAAGGAATCATTTGAAGCACCATGTCCTAAATTCTAATTGTCTTAACATTTTCAATTTTCTCCTTCCCGAGCTCCTTTGCTCCTTTCCTTGGTCTGGGAACCTGGAAGCCTCGGCTCAGCCTCTCAGCCCCTCAACTCATTCTCATGCATTTACCATGAGGCAACAAATCGCTTAGCTGGGTGGAAACTCCTGAGTGAAATGTCCGATTCAATTACTGATCCTTTGACTGTAGCCTAACATAATGTGAGTGCATCTGAGGACCACTTGTAACTTTCCTGTAATCGTTTTATTAGTGTGAGAGACAACTTCCCAACAACAGCATCAATAATGACGTCTATGAGTGCGTTAATAGAGTTTGGCTTTGTCTATGGGCGTGGCTCATGTTTTTTTAAAGACCAAAAGCTGTTCCACATCCACGATAACTATAGACTAAAAATTGCACCAACGTCGTCGTCTTTGTCGAGCCAGGACTATTGTCAGTTTGGCCCATTAGTTTAATCTTTATTGTATTATGCAAAAATCCGTAACCTTGTACATACAATACTGCAATACTGCAAATAATGTGTATTGCAAACCTTTTCACTTTAATTTAACGCAAAAAAAGACTGGGGCAAGAAGAAACTGTATTATAAATTATAATACTGTTTTATTAAAATAGCTCCAAAAGCAAAATAATGTGAAGGATTCTTTCAAATTTGCATTTATTTTATAAGTAGAGTCATGTCTTGTTTATTGACGCCTTCATGCAGCGAAAAAAAGCAGTTTTGTAGTTACATTGAAATTGTACTAAACCAAAGTGTTGTGAGCATCAGACTAGTCATGAGTAAAATTTCGGGCTTTTATTTCATTTTCTCAGCTTTGACTTCACATGAATTATAAATACTTTAATCAATTACAGGGACATCAGCCTCGACTTACAATTCAATGAAATTAGATGAGTATTTACAAGAGTAATTGATTTTATTGAATTGGCTATTACAAAGGAAGAAAAGGCCAATAATATAAATACTTTTCTCTCAGGAGTTTCCAAGTACCCAGTACAGAAGAAAACATTACATGCATTGAACAAAATAAAAGAAACACATTTGTTTAGTGCTTACCCTTTCCTTTATGTAATATAAGCTTAAATTAAAGAAATTCGTAGAATATTACAGCTTATATATTCTATCCCTAGTTTAAAATCTGTAGAGCTATTAACTCTGTAGAATTAAAAGATGTATTCCTAAGAAAACTCCAAGTCTCATTGCCCGAAGATTTTTTCAAAGTTTTGCAAAACTTTTTAATCTGGAAAGAATCCCTCCCGGCAATGGAATGCATACAAGTTTTCATTTTTTTTTAAAACCAGAGTTGACTGCCAGCGACTTTCCTTTTACCTTTGAATCAATCCCCCAAAATGTAATGTAATCGTAATCCGATTTCCACTTTCTACCGCACCGCACGGACAATTGAAGGACTAAGGATTACGAGCAGTGAGGACGGAATCACCTGGACAAGTAAAATTACCGAAATGATAGGAGGAAAAGGAGGTGTCATTAAGAATGGACGTGCAACTCCCTGGAGGAGTCGGAAACACAATTGACGTTCCCATTCAGTCCTCTTTCCAAATTCATGAAGGCCCCAGAGTTGAGCCACATTATGCAGAAATACATAACGCTTCGTCTGAGGAAATTGTCAGCGGACTTTCCAAATGTGGAGAACAACTTTTACAAAATGTTATGGTGAGGAAATTGAGAGTTGGTAGGAATGAAGGGGCTGCTGGGATCAGGGAGCTTAAGCTTATTGTTAGTCAGGATTGGAATTGTACGATGTATGTAATATGTGTCCAGGGCGGGAAGTATGACCCTGCGCATAAAAGGAGAAAGAATTTCTCCGGGTTTTGCACAGGAGAGAAGGAACGAACGGAACGGAAGCCTTCCCCTGGCAAGGCGTCCGTCAGGTAGCTATAAAGTAGCTGACGAACTCCTCCACTCATCAGTCTCTAAGACAGTGATCTCCGCTGTTCAACTCCATAAATTCCAAAGCACAACTCACATCCACCAATCTTCATAGTCTAAACCGTCAATCAAAAAATTCCCAACACAACAACTCAACTTTCCCACTTTGAAAAATAAACTTTTTCCTTCTCCTTGAAACCCGAAAACTACGGAATGGAAGAGATGCAAAAAATTTTGACGTCCGTCAAGTCATTGTCTAATAATCCTCGAAGTCGCGGTCAAGAGTCCTCCAGCCCCAGTCAAACTGATGCGGATTGAAGTGTCAGTGGATGGGGTAAGGACGACGACGACACAGAGCAGAAGCAACTCCTTTCAAGATTCCAAGTCCGACTATCATTTCATAAAAACAACTTGGGCATCTCCCTCACTTGAAATCCCCGCCAAATCATCCCCAAACTTACCACTTCTCTTCAAACAAAAACGAGCCTTTCAAATCCATCCTTGGATGTAAGCCTTGAAGTCTCCAATCCCCCAGTCATTCATTCTTCTCGCTTCTTAGGCACACCTCAGCACGGTTGCATGGTAAGTGTCAATTTTGCTCTTTTTTGTATTTATTTATTTTGTCAATCGGAATCGACGAGGTTTGGGGAGTCAAGCTGCGAATTTTTTAAATGTGAGTGTCCTGTCCTTCAAATTATTTTTGATGAGTTGAGGAACGGGAAAGTTCACCGAGGCTCGCTTCGTCCATCAAAATAGCCTCAAATGAATGATTCCTGGATTTTGTAACACACAAAAGCTTTTAGTCCTCAGCGGAGTTTCTTTTTTTTCTCCTTCAAAATAAAACCAATAAAATTGAAATGACAAAGCAACACGATTTCAGAGGAGTGTAGCGCATAAAAACCTAATGTTTTGGTCGGAAATAAAATTGCAAATGCGGTGACATGTAATAAGTTACGGCTTGTCATTCCTGGTTTTTTAACTTGCATCCAATTTATTAATAATTTGCCAATTCCGGCAAACACGCAAGTTATATTTTCCCAGACAGACAAAAGTCTGAAAAGCTAGCCCGCTAGCCGCCACCTAAAATTACATTTCTATGTTGTCGACTGCTGAATATTTAATGCAAAGGGGGAAATGCGCTGAATGTAGTACGGTATTTGGATGGCAAATGAATGAATGGAATGGAATTGAATACAAAATCCACGGGGGGTGCCCACAGTGTCCCAGCATGTGGGATTATTATGTAACGAAAAGTGTGATCTGACCAACAGTTATGACTTTTTGGTTGGATGTATACGTTTTCTCTGTTGTTCCAACCTGGAAATCTTATACAGGATCGGTTGTTCAAATACAACAAATGGAAAGTGCAGTATTACAAGAGAAAGGGGAGAAAGTTTCCTCAACCTTTGAGTTTGAATGGGGGAGGAAAGGGGGGAAAAGAAATTGCAAAGATCTTTCACTTCACGATTTTGAGGTCAATAGAAAGGCGTATAAAGGTGTCTTTAGACTACAGTAAAATCAGGGGTCTTGGAAACAAACAAAAGTGGAGGAATTGGAAAGGGAAGAAAACGGAGGAAGCAAAAGGTTCACATCCTCGAATGGTTTTTATTTGTCTCCTTGTCCGTTCTCACTCTCCTCCGACTCCACAAGGTTACAAACAACACAGGATTTACAAAACCCCGTAAACGGAGTAGTAGTAGTAGTAGTAGTACATATATAAACTCTCCCTTCCTCACCTCCCATGTTTCTGATTGCTTCAAGTCTTTGAAATTGTTTCACTCTTAAAACAAACTCGTTTTACGTAGCACTAAAAGCAAACAAAGACTACAAACTCCAAAACCTTACCAAAACTCCTTTGTTCTTTGATAAAAATCCAGGCAGCTACTTTTTGTATTTTTCAAGGTGTAATATTTTGAATTTCCAATTCCAACATATGAGAGCATTAATTTTGGGAAATGCCACAATACAATAAATTGGTTTCCTGCGAGGAAACCCCCATTCCCATTTCCCATTGATTGACCAAAAGAGAAAGTCAGTCAGTCAGCAAAGAGTT
>JAAXYW010001846.1:0-18545 GCA_036851895.1 Orthonychiurus folsomi
CCTGGAGCATTTATTTTGACGGTTTTAATTTTATTAATAGTCTTGCTGGAGAAAGTATGCAGTAGAGAGTGACAGGCTAGAATTTGCCTACGTATGGGTCTAGCATGGTTTGGAATTGTTATTGTGTGTTTCAGACGGTGAAAATAGGCGTGAGTACAGGAATATTGATCATGGTTGGAGGAACGGAGGCACAATGGCTTCTCATCTCTCAACTTGTCATCATTACTCTCATGCAAATTGTCAACCTTGTCAACACCTACGTCACTTCCCTCATTATATTTGGTCAGATTGTACGTTCCTTAGTGCCCTTATTGCGTAAATTTCGAAATAAAAGGAATTTTCCTACAACAGCTTATAATTTTCTTTGAACCACTTCTGTATGTATTTCCAGACGGGCTGGCAATATGCGTCCTTGGTTTTGCTGGACACAACATTCGCCCACTGGTCAATTTATTTCTACATCACGTTGACTTGCCTCACGACAATTTATGTAGTACAACCACTTGTGGATTGGGTATTGATCGGATGGCTTCCAAAATGGAACAATCTCCGACGGATATTACTATGTGCGTCATTTGTGATTATTTTTATGCTCGTTGCAAGGGAGAGTAGGCGAGTGTTTCAGATGTCAGAAGATGTAGGTCGAATTTACATTTTTATATGCATTATGGCCATTTATTACATTGTATTGGCTAATTTGTAACTTATTTTCCAACACAAACGTAAAATCCTTCTATGTATTTCCCACAGTCTCGGCTTTCGTTTGCCTTCTCCTCGGATGAATCTCAATTTGATTTGAAAACCAACCTAAGATCTGAGGAAGTCATTCTCGCAATAAAGGGCTCTGATGAATCAGGTGGAAAATTGGAGGAAAGAAGTCCTCGATGCCATGAGCCATCCCTCAACATTTCCTCACTCCTTCGCTTCTGTTCCCAAAGTCGACTCAAACTTTCTCCATTGAAATTTATAAGCAAGTACGGATTTCATGGATTGCTTGTTCTTTACGTTTTCTCCGTATGTGTCCTACTTCCGGTGATTGCATTGAAGGCAAGGAGAACTACACTCGCTCACACCAGGTGAGTGCATTGCGCGGAAATAAAAAGTTCCCTTCATTCATTCCACGGATGACGGCGTCCAATAAAGGACATCCATTCCTTCCCAATTACAACTTTTTTAATTAAAATAAAACCTAGGGTATGGATGCCTTTAATACGGTCTAGGTTTAAAATTTGGAAGAATAAAATTTTTTGTTATACTTGTTGCTTTGCTCGATCCAACTTTGGGTTTCAGTGCAATTTAATCCAAACATTACAAAAATTAAGGATGGCGTTCAACTAATAAATAAAATATTTTCAATTTTGTATTTTGTTTTTCAGGGAAAAAAGACGTAGAGCTTCAACTTCACATTTTAGTTCATCCTCATCCTCCCTGAATGAATTGTACTCCTTCATTCAGTCACAGAATGTAGTCATTATTTTCAATTTCCTTCAAATGATGGCATTTGCCTTCTTCACAGTATTCCTGGACCCCAGGTGGGAGTTGTTGTTCATTTCCCATGTCTGTCTCATCATTTCTTTTTGTGATCAAAAGGTACGTAACGTAGTGCGAACAAAATGATTTCATTTTCTGATGTAGTGTAATTAAGACTTTAGCTTTCCGTATGTCAAATCCACATTACTCTGATCCTGGATTCTTATATTTTTTCCTTTTCAGAGGGTGTCACTCGCGTACAGGAAAAAGTATTCCAACAGGGTTGGGAATGGGGCAAATTTCCATTGGGCTGGAGTTCTCCTCGCATTTTGTATAATATTCACTGTGGGGAAACTCCGCTCGGATCATATGTACCAAAATTCCCGTGGTGAGCTCCAAGCATGAAAGAATTTATTTCGTAACTTGAAATATCAAAAAATATGATTCGATTTAAATGGAAATCGTGTACACGTACAGGGCGCTTTCATATTGAAAATGAAATGAGAAAGAATTTGGCGGGAGGTATGGATTGGATAAATGCAAACACGGAAAAGAATTCCACAAAGTTTGCCGGTTTGGATATTCCAATGGAATATATTCGTTTAACCACCGGAAGGTCTTGTGTCATCATCAGCCAACGATCCGACATCCATTTGTCGACGACCCCATCGGATGGTATCCTGAAAATGAAAACAAAATTCGGATTGACATGGTCGGAGTCACAAGGACGGATCCTCTCCTCACTCTTCCAACCAGGACGAGGAAAATCAATCTCCGAAGACTGGGCTGACCTCTTTTCACTCAATATTACTCATTTGTTCCTTAATAGAGACCTCTTTTCACTCAATATGACTCATTTGTTCCTTAATAGAGATGCTTGTTCCCCAACCTTCATGGCCAATGACAGGGAGGATGGGACACGAGACTCAATTTCCAAAATTGCTTTGGAACCTCATTCCCCCCTTTCAGGCGCCTCCACATTTTATGACTGGATTTTCCATTTGACTGAAAATCCATTCACATCAACCCCGGAGAGTCAAATTACCACGAATGGATTCCAGAGGTAAAACTAAAACGCCGTTCAAAGGATTTGAATTCTAAACTATTCTAAATTTATTATTTGGAAGGTACTGTGAGTTTCACCAATTTTTGGTGGATGCTAAAAGAACGGAAAATACTTACAAGCAGATGGAAACTGAAGCTCCAGTGGTGACAACGATTAAAAGTGTCCACTGCAATCGAAATGGGCAAAGGAAGTATAAAACTGATACAAGCGCGAATAGAAACAGAAATGAAGTTGACGAAAGTAGAATTGAGGCGGACTCCTTGTGTGCACGACTGTTGAATGAAAGAAATGTGAAGCCTTTCATCCGAGTCATTTGAGAATTCGGATTACAGTATTTTTGCGTTAAGTCAAAAGAAGTCAAGTCCACGAGCCAGGAATTCGAATTCGAGCAGGCGGTCGTCAAAGTCGAAGTAGATGTGTCTATTTTCCCGAAATAGTCAAATTTACTTACATATGCTTTTGAAACTAAAATATTGTGACAAGTTATCTTTTTATTACACTTTAAATACATTCTCCAAGAATGCACAAATGTCAAGTTCTGCTTTACTACTAAAATTACTACCGTGTGTTTGAAATTATATAATCGGTTAGAGGCAGTACACTGACATGAAGTTTCGGTTGCCAGATATAGTTGGCCGTAAAATTATAGAAATCTGCTTCTTCGGTTCAGACCATTTGAATTGTGTGCCTCCCCCTGTATTCAGAGAACAGACTTCTTACACATTCAAGAAATAGCCCTACATTTCAAGATGCGAAGACCCAGCTTAATAGATGGCACACGGTTTTGAGAATCAAGTGAAGTGTAAAACAGAAATATGTAGCAGACAAAAAAACCACCAAGTACTTGCAAACTATTTTCAAAATATATGAAATACTTATATTTTGAATCTTATGATTTGCGCTTAACAGCTCTTAATTGCCAGCAGTATACTATCTTGGCATTGCAGATTAACTTAAGCAGATTGCACTTACGAATTGCATCATTTCTAATTTCGTCTTCTTTGGTCTGGCAAACCTCGACGCATCATTGATATGAAATATACATACGGTTTGACAGTAAACTGTGTTCAAAAATTCCATCCGTTGTATTTGTATTAGATTTGGCCTTGTGCGTAAGGCACGAGACATCAAAATATAGCGCAGTGCTTCTTGGCCATTTCAGAGGTCAACAGAATTTTGCGGATGGATTGCGTTGCAATCTAAAGGCCAGCCAGACCTAAAAGTATATTCATCCAAGAAACACACGCCTAATCTATAGATAAATTTACGACTCCCACGCAGACTACGTGATACGTAGTAATTTCACTTACGTTTGCAAAGTTACTTTGGATTTCTTTCATTGGACGAGGTTGATTTATAAGACATTTTTATCGCCAATTGCCAAAATTGCTGGCTAACAAGCATTTTGCATTGACTAGAAATCAATGAAGTGTCATCATCACGGCGGTCGCGGTCCGGTCCAAAGCTGAGGAGTTGACAAGCCGACAAATTATTGAATGAATACAAGCCACTGTTCAGTTCCGAACCTTAAATCATGCCTGAAAATAATAATGCTGAGTAATTGGTACTTCTTCTTTGGTGTCTAACATCATTTCCAGTCAACCAAATTTCAAGGGAAATAACCTCATTCAAGGATGATTAGGGAATCTTATGAGGATACGGGATTTGGGTGCCAGTCAGATGACCCTGGAAGGAAAGGCAACGAACGCACTGCGTAATCCATGATCATCCCAGCAAAGTACTCAAAGTATTTCAAAACGAAATTAAATAATACGTAATAGCTGTCGATGTCAATTTCAAATTACGTAATCAGAATGCGTCTGTATTAACTACGGGGTGACCACATTTAGAATATTTCAAGGAAACCTCACCAAAATGAGAAAATTTTATTGCGATTTTTATAACGGTAAAAGGAAAATCCGCAAATAGCACATTAGCACGGCTGCAGCTGTTACCTCCTGTGTCGTAATAATTGAAATTAGTAACGGCATTAAATAAAGGCACCGGGCTGTTTAACAATTCAATGGAGGTCAAAATGCAACAAATTATTTTAATTGTCATCGGGGAGGACGAAGTTTATTGGATAGTTTGAGTGAATTTGCATCACTGCACTGCATTCTGTGTCGTAAACCTGGAAAAGTGCAATCCTTTAATACTAATCATCCAATTGTCGTATGGTATGTAAAATACCGAGCGCTTCCTGTTTTCGCAGCATCGGAAAATTTTACTGCTTAGTCCATAAAAAATATTGACGTGCATGCAATTCCAAATGAGCGTACGTTTCTCGCACCGCGCACGCGGGTCAAGGCGTGAAATTACAATGACATGTAAACTCCACAGACATTTTATTCATTACATCAGTCGTAAATAATATAGGATTTCAAGCCTGCATAAAAATTAAGATTGGTGTAAAACATTCAAACGGCCTCGAAAACACACGCGTTTGATTACATATTGCTGGGTGCAGGACAGGAATGCGTGGGCGTGACTTTCTCCGATTAACATGAAATAGATCTCTGCTCAATACGTGTTGACTACAAATCATAACGCAAGAATGAACGGAGCGGGGTACTTGGTTAAAATTGTTGCGAAATTATTTTTAAGTTTATATTAATTGTGTTTATTCATTGACTGGCCGATGATAATATTATGAATGGATGTTAAAATCACAGCATAAGCATAAGCACAGCGATGGATTAAGTAAGACTTGCGACCTGCGACTCTCCGTTTCATTTTAATCAAATCCAAGCGTGCCGAAGCGAGATTAAATTGGATGGAACTACTGCTAACAAGATCAGCGCTCGCCTGGATATTAAAAGAATTCCATCCAATGGAAATCAAACTGACCATTTGGTTATTACGACTACGACATGTCCTGTTTTACGTCTAATCCCAAGCTGTTGTACAACAGCTGCAAGTATGCGACGATTGGACTCATACAGGTTTGAACTGACCAATACAACTCTACCTGAGTTAAACATTCATTATTCTCAGCTTTCAATCCCAATCGCTTTCACGGGAGACGACGAGGCCCCTGCCCTCCCTTTGCACAAGTTGGGCAGTCGGCCAGGAAAAAGCCTGATTTATTAGTTACAAAACATAAATCTTGTTTGGAGAAGGTCAACAACAGATGAATCAAGGGAAATACGTGTAAAAGTCCACGGGTTTCAACGACCTGAAATCAGGAATTAAGATTGATTTTGGGATTCCGACGAGATGACGCGCGACGGGCAGACTTAATTTCGCTCCTTATGGTAGTGGCAGTGGCGAAGGCAATTAAACCCTTTTTTCAGCTCGTCGGACTTGAAACAAAAGGTGATCAGGCCACGTTTTTTTTTTATTTAAATGCCGACGCGCCGACGCCACGGAAATCTACTTCTGAACCGACCGACACAAATCATTTGCGAATCACAAGCAAATTAAGTCTGACCTCAACGTCGTTTTAAAAAAAAGTTTAGCAATTAATAATTTAATAAACTACAGTTTGCTAAGCTCAACCACCTAAATGTGCTGTTTAGCACAATATAAAAATGACATTAATCTTAAATAGAGCAAGAAAAGACGCGACTCGTAAACTTTAATCCCATAAATTTCAACATCCACACAAGGGATGCCAGCAGAATAATCAATTGGGAAATGGATTCTGCCGCATTGTGCATCCGTTGTGCTCTGCAAAACTATGGGCGTCGAGAGAGCGTTTTAATTACCAGTGCAGTGATAAGAGATTTAAAGGAAACGAGACAACTGCACTTGTTTACATTATTGGATCGACGGGTGCAAGTCTACTGGCGCCGGACTGGGTAGACAATGGAGATCACTGTTTTTTTTCTTTTGAACTCATGCAAGTCACTTTGCAAAATCTTGGATTGCAAATTTGAAGTTCAGGGACGAAGATGCATTTGCAATGGTAAATATGACTTGGGATTTCTTAATCTTGGGAGTTAGTCAAATTTCATGCGGTGGATTGCTTATTGGCAGAATGGTGAATGGCACAATTACTGCTGAAATGCCTGTCAATTTTATTTGTGGAGTTTTTTTGGTGATTCTTCATGAACAGTTCGCGAAAATCAAGATTTTGGACCCATGAAACCTGTACTAATTTGTAGTTAATAGGTACATTTCAACAAAAATTGACGGTCGCCCAATTTTATAAATCAAGATTAAAACTAAGAACAAAATTAATTTCCAGAGTTTTATTACTATTGGTGATTCAGTGAAACACCATTGTTTCGCACTCCCAGGTGCAGAGCAAATTATTCAACACATTTAAGTTTTGGACACGAATTATAAAACTTCAATTCCCCGAATGCATAAATTAAAGAAATTGCGCAACCCTCCAGTGCTCGGACACACCACCACCTCCAAAAATGTCTTTAGAAATGTTTCAGACACCAGAGTTCATTGGAAAGAAGAAGGTGAAATCTCCAAATTGCGTATTACGTCTAGACAAGTATTTAAAATACAAAAAATACAACTTGAATTGTTTGCAATCGTCTGCGTCTGGTCTGGCTGCGCATCATCCGAGCTCTTTACCTGTCGGCGTCCGCGCCGCGTCCCTGTCTCACCTTTTCTGATCAAATCCGAGTTTACATTTTTAAATTATTCCACATATTATCTTCGGGGTCAGGCCAGGCCCCACGGCGTGGCGCGTCGCGTCGTGATGTGGTGTGAGAAAATGTATTATTTATTATTTTGAAATAAAAATTATTATGCGAAAAAGTGAATTTTAATTTTACTACACGTCGCGTCGCGTCTTGCGCCGAATTTTGAGACACAAACGTAATCAGACGTAGTATTCGGGCTAGCGAAATTTTGCAAAATTATTCCAAGTTGCTAAAAAATATGTTTTTAAGTTGAAGGGGAGCAGGGATCACTTGTAGGTCAGATTTGATCTTTTGTGTTTGTGATTTGAGACGAAGTCGGGACAAGGGAATTGACACGCTTTTGTCATATGGAGTTACGTGGCAGACGTCACGTCAAGTAAGTACGCCTTATCGTGTCACATTTTTTGCTTTTTTTACTTCGTCTTGATCTGATCTGATTGGGGAAATTTATTCTGATTTGAAAATATTTTGACTTTCTTTGCTGAGCAAAGTTCGATTTTTTTTTAATTTTTTTAAGCAAACATTTTCAGAGAGAAAAACCGCTACGAGGCAAATATCTAGGGCGGGTAAACACGTAATAATGCACCCGTGCCGTAAGCACCATGTACATCTTAATCTTGATGGCAACTATGCAAAATAGCATTACAATTCGGAAATAAAATGACCTCCTAGCTTTTGCCGGAAGAAATTTGCTACACTGCTGGGGTCAAGGAAGGGAACTTTAACGTTGGCTTCTCCAGATCAGAAATATGGAATCTGGAATTGCACTATTTAAATCTAAATTGTATGACTTTTTTTATAATGCTAGGAAAGTTATATTTTTTGCATTATAATAATGTATTGCTTTGTAAATTAATTAGGACATAATCAAATTTATTATATATAGTTAAATTTGAATAGTTATTTACGGTCGGATTCGGAGACACTCTCTGATGACTCAATGTGACTTGTTCGTATTGTTGAGAGGAATGTTATCAGATGACCTTAATAAAATTTTCCACAATCCACACAATCCACAATCCAGAAGTTTTAAAACGAAGTTGCCTGACTCGCTCACAAGTTTGGATTTTAACTATCGTAAATGTAATATGTCCTTATTATCTTTGGCTAGATGTGTGAGTTATGTACGTGCTATAAATTAAGGCATTCGGTGTCTTGATTAAGAATTTAATTAAACATACTGAACCACTTCTTCAAATCCATGCAATCCAAATTAATCGTATTACACTGTTCTCCGTTTCCTGGTCCAAAATAAGAACATTATTGCAAAGATTAGAATGGAATGCGGAACCCATTGACATTGACATATTTTAAATTTTATTACCAAACCGGAATTACGTATTGTCTGCTCTTTCCATGCATTGTCCTCCGTCCGTCCGTCTGTCTGTCTCATAGTGAAAGTATGTCCTCCTCAGTCCCCCGTCGTGACATACTAAAAGGTTTCACTTTTATCCGAATAGCCCGCTCATAATTGGCCTACAAGTTATGCATGGAATTGGAATTCATAGGCACCGTACGTACGTACTACGTACGCACAGCATAGCAGAAGCACGTGCGTCTTGCCAAAACTTGCCTCCCATTTTTATGACTACATGTATGACTGTAAATGAATGAACAGTTTAATGTGTCATCCCGTACTTAATTCCAGTTAAAGTAACTCGGAGACACAATAGCCCATGGGTCAGCCCGTAAACAGGGCTTACGTACGTACATCGTATTTATGTGCGTGTTTGCTCCTCGTCCGTCTGTCTATACTATGTCAATGGAGATGCCGGACACGAATTCCATCCCCCACAACTAAGTATGACAAAAAGTAAACATTGGGACTGGATTTTGTATGAATTATAAGGGTCAGACATACCATGTTTCATTTACTCGCTCGTCTGCGCCCTTCCCCGCGGCGCAGTCGGACGTCTGGAAAACTTTGCAGGCTCAAAAGATTAGCCGCAGTGAAGGAGGGTAGCGTAGCATAAAGCAACTTGACTGCGTCGTTAGATTAACTAACTGTCAATTCAATTGACCAGTTAACAAGTAAAGGGGAGTCTACATCTCCAACTCCTGTTGACACAAAATGAAAGCAAATGTTTTGATCCGCTTGGGGTTTTTTTTGTAGAGGTTTAGTGATCCAGATTGGAAAAAAAAATCACAGTCACGAGTTCGGAAGGAAGTACGCAGGATTCTGTGAAATTTTAATCAAATGCGATTATAAATTAAGAAATGAATGTGAATACCACGTAGTAAAAGAATTTACATTGAAAGTTTTTCATGGTATTTTTTGCCTTTACCGAGTGTAGCCAGCCACCTACCTCGAATTAGGCTGGGCTGAGGCTGGGATGGTGGCAGGTGTAAGTTAATTGGGATAATTGAAGGTTTCCCCTTAAAAAGTTGATGTCAGGCGTCGTTTTCATTTCATCATCTTGGGTGGAGAAGAGGTAGGCCAGGTGCAAGGGGTGTAGGCAAATACTGGACATAATACATGCAGCTGCAAAACGGAAGCCTGGGATTAGGATTTGCACAAGTATTTGTAATTGGTGCAGAAAGATTAATTGGATGTTTGGAAATAAGCATGAGGTCATTTTGTTCTGCACACTTGAGAACCGGACACGGTCAGACAGGATTAAGGAGCGAGATGATAAGCAAGGATTGTCGATAAGGAAAAATAAATATTGAATATATGAATTTTCCTCTAGTTGAGTGAAATTCTCACGATTTTGAAGGTTAAATTTCCTTAAATGTAATTTAAATTCGTGTAAAGTACAAAGAACACGGAAAAATATTCGAATTCCTTTTCAGACATAGTTCTACGTTTAATCGTTTAAATTTATTCTTGGGTAAACACGCAGGACCGGACCAAACGGCACAGGATAAACCATACCAGGAAAATGCGGGTTTTTAAAAATGTAACATCCAATTCCCACGTGAAATACCCCCGGATAAAAATCAATCCTTTTTCTAATCGCATTTCGCATGTAAGATTCCAGACCAAGCGTAGGAAAGCCGCCTGCCTGCCTGCCTTCCTGGAATGGTGCCGCAGATGTATTTCGTTAATCCCAATTTAAATTTCAATTTGAACTTTAAACATATTTCATTTATTTTTTTTACTACAAAATGGTAATTTTTGGTTGAGGAAGGTTTTGTTTTTCTTTGGGTGACACCGTGCGTGGCGCAATGCGGAGGACCAGACGCAAAATAAACACTTTTTTCGCAACAAAACTCCTTGTTTTTTTTTGCAAAGTGTATAAATTTATTTTTTTGATCCAACATGTTTTGAAAGATTTGAGTATTTGATTAAACTGCCGACAAAGACGGAGAGCTGCGACGCGACGTACAAGAATTGTCTCAACCCTCCGGGGGAGCAGACACCCAGAAAACGGTGCGGTGGATGTGGAATTAGGAAGTTTTTAAACGCGTTCAACCGTGTATTGCCGGCCACGCCACGCACGGGCCGGGCTGTGGGTGAAGCCACAACATCCATCGCCATGCGTTTCCCTCAGCACCTATATAGGTAACTGGTGTCTGGTTTCCTTGCGACAGTTCACAGCTTTCTTCCAACTAACTCAACACTCCTCAAACTTTTCAAACAAACTATTCAAATACGAATTACAGGCAGTTCCTTTATTTTTTAAACGTATTTTACAAATACCCAATTACAAGAAAGCAAATTTCGAATTTTAACACAAATCAACGTTTCAAATACAAGAAAATGTTTTCGACGAAAATTACCGTCGGAATTACCGTCATTTTCCTCGCCATTGCGGATTTCGGTTCCGCACTTCCTACCCCGGAGCGAGAAAATCAGTACAGACGCGGCGGCGGCGGCTCTACATACAATCGCCAAGAACCCACCGGCCAAACAAATCGTCTGAATGAAAATTCACAAGAAGGGCTCGTCTTTTCATCTGGAGAAGTTTTCACGATGAGACACAATGAAACCCGACAAAGGTACGTACGCTAGAACTATAATCAATTTCGTGTTCATGTTCTGTACCTGGAGAACATATTTGCTTTTGGGTATTCTTTTGAAAAAAATTGGGTGACTTTGTAGTATTCTCTTTTGGGGAGGAATAGAAATATTGGGCGCTAAAAATTCAAACTCTTTTGGTGTGGATGTAATACAGTCGATTGGTGTTGGAGGAGAGGTTGAGAAATGGGAATTCTTCACAATTAACTAATGGTACGGCGGGGCGAGGCCAGTTACGCATTTGTGGCTTAGAACCATCTTATTTGTGTCTTTTGGAGCCGGTGCAATCGCAGAGGTAAGAGCATGGGGCTTTCCACTCTGCTTAAATCTGAAAATTGTGATTCCGTTCAAACCGTGCATGTCGCATGTGGTATGCGTCTGTGATTTATTTTGAGCCTGCAGTTCCATCCGTCTGCTTCCTTTGCTTGTCAATTTCCGCCAAATTCTTGTGTATGTAATTATTGCTGAGAATTCATTTTTGGGGATTTGAATGCATGTAAATATTTGGATGCGGGTAAACTAACTAAATTGTAGCAAATTCTTCATCCCTTCTGCTGTTTAAACAAATGACATCCGTCTATGCTGTAATCATTTCCGGCCGGGTATCAAAAATGATAAGACCAATGCCTGTAGTACATTTGCAACTAACTATTAAATTGCATCATACTATTTGACCGTTAACGCTGCAGAATAGTTGAATTTCTTTTTGTTTGCCCTCACGGATTCATGGAAAACAGGTGAAAGTTTTCTATTATCAATAATTATGAGCTTAATACACTAGGAAGTTGTTAAGGATTACTCAGTTAGCTTAATTTCACACTTTTCGAATGAATATTCTGTTCAAATGCGTGATTTTATTGACAGTAATGCTAAAATGAACATTAAAAACATGCCACATACATAGAAATTGAGATTAATTTTAAGTTAAACCATATAATATTGTAGTTCGGGTCTAAATTCGGCTCTTTACATCATTTAAAAGCTGAAACGCCCTGCACATTGTTCGTGGTGAAAGAGGAGGTGCGGGGACAGACAGGATGAAGGATTTCGTAGCTTTGCTTTTCTAAGGAGGTCTTTCTCTTTGAGAGCCAAAGGCTGTTGTGTCTGGCTTTGAGGAAGGACGCAGACGATGGTGAATCCATTTATCTCACAAATGCACTTCCATGCATCTTTCCTTCGCCCGCCAATTCCCCCATTCACCGAAAAGTACCCGTTTCCGTCCTCCACGCCTGACATTTCCATATTTTTACATACATTGGTCGTACTCTGGCAATCCAATGCATTACACCCAAAATTCCTTGAATTTTTGCAAAGATGAATAGCGGATGTCAGCCTTGTTTATTTTTGGCAAAAAGCGGGCATATGGTTCGTCGAATTTTCTGGTCAGGTTATTAGCTTTTTGAGGTTGTGGCGCATTTGAGGGACCTATATTTTCAGGGATTTCCAGATTTTGAGATTTACTTGACTTTAAAACCACGGTTAATTTCAGTATGTAATGTTCCAAAATCCTATTTGGGCTTCCTTTACACATTTTGTTTGACGGGTCCTCATAATGAAGACGGTCGTCGTCGTCGATGTACCTGTCTCTTTTTGAAATGAGACAGGCCTCAGCTGCGTGTAAACCGGTCAACATTCAACACACCAACTTGTTTGTTTACTACAATTTACGATTCCTTCACGTCTGGAAGGTACAAACGACACGGCTAGCTGCTGTGGTCAATGGCTCATGGGATTTGTGAGCCGGTGCTGCGTAGATTTGAATCCTTTTGCGTCATTTAATTAAACGCGAATTTCAATGAGACAGACAGATTGGACGGTGCGGTTACTGTCACTACGCAGCAAACGGAGGGGCAGGGTCATAGTCACAGACATAAAGACAACCAAATCTTGATTTCATTAGAATTTTACTCCCATTCATTTCCCCCCATCAGACTTGTATTCTCGGCCATTTACGCACCCATTACACAATTTGAGAGACGGCGAGTAACAAACGACACGGCTAGCTGCTGTGGTCAATGGCTCATGGGATTTGTGAGCAGGTGCTGCGTAGATTTGAATCCTTTTGCGTCATTTAATTAAACGCGAATTTCAATGAGACAGACAGATTGGACGGTGCGGTCACTGTCACTACGCAGCAAACGGAGGGGCAGGGTCATAGTCATAGACATAACGACAACCAAATCTTGATTTCAATAGAATTTTACTCCCATTCATTTCCCCCCATCAGACTTGTATTCTCGGCCATTTACGCACCCATTACACAATTTGAGAGACGGCGAGTTCAATGCACTAAAATTCTGTCCTCGTCCGCCTCGGACGTACGTACGTACGGCGCGGTGCCCACAACCCTTACAAATACAAATCCTTGAGGACCCCTTGGTGTTGTGGCGGGAAATCTTGGGCTCTAGAGTCCATTAAAATGAAAATGAATGGGAGGGTAGGTTTTGAGGAGCTACGCAATAATGGAATGAAACAAATTCCTTCTTCAACCATTGCGTACGTAGCATTGGGTCTACCGCCCCAAGGGTTATCTGGACGGACGGGGCGGCGCGGCGCGTCGGCTTCAGAAACGCGTCTTCTGAGAAGTGCGTAATCTTCACTTGTGTAAATTACTTCATATCCCCTTCACAGAACAGGTACAGACACTCCTGCTGTGTTTGGAGTAAAACCGATCCCGACCCTTGATCAAATCTGAGCAACAATACATAAGAAAAAGGGGAAAGCGCCCCAACTCCCCCCAAAAGGAAATATCGGATGATTTGAAATCCTGCATTTTGACTGGCTGAAACCATCAGAGTTGGTGGAGCTAAAGAAATCCCGCTCATCAATAAATTTGAGATCCCCATTCTTGTTCAATTGCGTACGTAACCTTCGTGCCAATGGCCTAGTCAACTCCACAACTATGCGTATAGCTATATATTTTTACGTAAAGATTTCGAGTAGAAATTCCAGACAGTCGAGTTTGAGTGAAAAAGTGATAAAAAATGCCTTTGCTGAGCTGTGCGGGGATGGCATGTAGGGCGAAGGGGATCTGTTAATGAATGAAGGATTTTTTCTTTCCCAATTTCTGTTGTGTCTGATCCCCTTTCCTTCCAGTTTTAGCCAGGAGCGTCTTATGTGAGCTCGACATTGTAGCACCTAGCCAGGGGATGAGATTGTGCACGCATTTTACATGCTGAACATGTACATACAACTTTACATTACGTTTGAGTTAAGCAAATAAGCAGCTTGCGCTAGTTTTTAACAATGGGAGCATAGGAAATTTCCAGACATTTGAAAGGAGGGCGACCAGTGCATTTGTCTACTAAAATAGGGTAATGGATAAGGATAGGTTTCCAATCCACATTGTTCCAAACTTTTCCTACACATGACGCATGATTTTGTTGTTTTTTTATCCTCGTGTGTGCGAGACACTTTTTTCAAAACAATGTCCAAAACAAGTCCCACCCGTTGAAATCCCGATCTACGCATTAAATGAAAAACAAAAATGATAGCATTCACTATTCATTGAAAAATGTTCAATGTGACATTTACTACGACCGAGGATGATACGTTCAGGTTCCCAGTGCTGATAAATCCAGCCCAATCCTTCCAGTCGCGTAAAATCCTCGTCGTCGTTCCTTTGAATGTCAGAGTGAAACATGTGAGAGCCCATCCCTTCAAGATTTCACAACCTTATCTTCGTTGAGGAAAGTTTTGTTTTGAAAGCCAAATGTTTAAATAACCTTGTTAATAAACTTGCTTCAGGAGTAAGAGCACTACATCACGTTTTAAAGGATGCGCTGTGTGGGTGGGCCACATGATTTGTTTGTATTAGTTCAAAACTGTAGATGAGATGATATGCATGCACGTAATTCACGTTGAATTAAAAATGAGTATTACTAATTGCTTTGCATGCATTTTATTATCAAAGAACTTGCCTGATTTTCTCATGTTTGTGTCTTATATTGCAACAGATTACAGATATCAATACCTGTCCAAATTGAATTAATACAATATGCCAATTTGTTTAATTTCTGCATGGCATTTAATAAAAACGTAACTTTGTACCAAATGTTGCGAACTGTTTGTCAATGTAATTTTAACCGGTCTCTAATTTCAGGAACAAAGAGATGCGGATTTTGGCCATCAAGGATATGGTTTTGAGTCAACTCGGCCGATTGAACAAAGCCCCAACGGAATTGTCAAGGGTAAGCGGCTTGAAATATTGTACCTGGTAAATTTGACCCCTCGTGACCTCGACTCTACTACATATGACTAATGAAAATCCCAATGCTTAAAATCACTAGATTAACCCGACGGAAGCCTTGACTCGTTTTGCTGGGGAAGTTCCTTCAAGTCCATTTTCAGGGGAACTGCAAACTTTCCATGCATCATGTGAGTACCTACATCTTGCACGTTTTTAACTCCCATCCCAATTAGAAATCACCTTAATGAACAACTGTGAACACCTGAATAGCATGACTAATGGGAAATCTTTATTTTGCAGGTGAGCTACCTAACAAAGTTGGTGTTGAAGCATGGGAAATGCCAGGGATTCTTCCACCTGTTTTTCAACGTGTCATCCGAGATTGCTGGTAGTAACAATGCGTCCCTGCAACAATCCAGGAATTCCAAAGGGACGAACACGACTCCGGAAAATTATCCAGCTGGAAGCGGGAGACAAAGTCGGAAGCCCGTCAATATCATTTCTGCCAAATTGAGATTGTACAGGATTTGCTCACGAGCGACGGTACTTGTTAACTAGACATGGCTTCATGGAACTAGAACTTATTTAACGTAATGTTATAATATAATTAATTTTTAGAACGACACTGAAGCTGCCGTTGAAATTCCAAAGGAAGATGAGCTGGTCTCACCACAAAGTACCAAAAATCCCGCCTCCGCGGATGAGAGGATCCGAGTTTCCGTGTACTGGTACACCATGCCGGCGACTCGTCATCATTGTAAGTTAAATTAATTAACTTGCTTTCAAATTATCAAATACCAAATGTCATACGCAAAACAAATATTTGTTTGAGAGTTGGACATACATGCTGATGTAATGTTTAGTTTTCATTGCATTGCTTTGGAAAGTGTAATTAAACTCAGTTTACGTACATGCCCAGTCAGTCATTGCCAAATTGCCCATGCCCTTCACACGCGCAAGCATTTTAATACATTTTGCGGTTTTAGAGTTGATTTAATTGCAGAATTGTATTTCGGTATCGTTTAGAATGTATTGAATGTGCAATTAAGCAAATGTGTCATTCTCGATGATTGAATTGAGAAAATAAACAGACGCGAGTACAGTTGCAAGTTTGTCTGGTATTTTAAGTTTCAAGGCAATAAGTTTGCTTGACCTCAGTCGGTCATGGCCATGACTGGTGCGATGCAATTGCATGACCTCGCCTCGTCGAGATTTCTCAAGTAGATATGTTTTGCACGGCAAAGCAAGGCTTATGTGTTTTCCTTTTCTGATTTCCAGATAAAAAGAAACTTTTGGATGCCAAAATGATTTCCTTGAAAGACACAGTTTGGGTCGATTTTGACATTCAACGAGCAGTCAAAGTTTGGCTGGATAAGAAACTTAACTACGGACTCAGCGTTGAGGTTGAGAATGAGGACAATGACTTGGTGGATGCTAAAAATTATTTTGCACAAACTCAATGCACCAGCCCTACAGGTAAGTATTACAATCTTCAAGGCTTTTGAAAGTCCACAGATCTTTAACTTTACTATTAAGACTAATATACAACTTTATTTTATTTTCCAGCGGCTCCAGTACAAGAAAATTCCTCCCAAAATTTAGACTCCATCCCAGAGCCACAACCTTCGACTCTTAATTTTGCTGCTCCCGTCCTTGAAATTTGCACATTGTCCGTAGCAAATAACCTACCAAATCTAGAAACGGATCGTCCAACCGCAGCTGGGTATCCACCATTCCCATTCCCAGTTGCCTCCAGAACCTTCCACCGCTACTACTCTGACCCGAGATCAACCGGTGGCCTTCCAGAAGGATGGGCTGCCGATCAACCCGCTGAGCCCGAAACCCATCACCGTCACCGCCATCACCACGGACAAGGCCAAACCTCCTTTGAAATCCGCAAACGCCAATCCTCCAATTCTGCAAGACGGGTAGAAAACACACAAAACTCTCAAATCGAAACAGCCACGGACACAAATACTGAAAACGAACATCCATTCAAAGCAATTTTTGCACATCCATTCCGCAAAAATAGTTACGGTCAATCACACCACTCACGATCACGTCACTATTCTGCGACTAGGACGGGATCGGATGATTTGGACTCCTCTTCTTCCCAAGAAACAAGGGATCCGAGTATCGTCATTGAAAATATGTACATTGAGTCCCAAGGCTCCCTAAGGACTAGGTAGGAGGGCCTGAGCACTTGGCTTACCGTATGTATGTATACATCGTACGGGAAGTCACAACTAACAGTAACGCTCAGTATACATTTAATACGTAACTGTACGGATGAAAATGGGTTAACCAGGATCTGGAGGGTGGAAACCTCGTTGTTTTGCAGTATTGTAAATACACACTTTGTGTAGTTAGTGTAGGATTTGGTTACCCTCATTTTTTGAATGGATGCTGGACGTGAGTTATAATATTTTGTACTAAATGTGGATGTATTTATGTATATTACTGTGCATAGTAGTAGAGATGTAGCCTCCCAGGTAACATTGTAAGTGGTTCTTGATGTCAGACGTAGTTTTAATGACCACAGTTTTCCAGATTTGTGAATTGACTTTAAATGCACGATTTATACTTTACATTCGGCTTCTACGGGTTTTTAATTGTATTAATTAACACTAATACGGGAGCAGAGGAAAAAATCTAGCTATCCAGAAATACTTAGATAGTTTTACTCTGAATAAGTTTAGTGACTTTGAAGTGACTAAAGCCATGTCCCGAAGCGTTATAGTATTTTTGCACTCACTCACTCCACTGTTCTGCGATTTGAGTTGTACTTTAATTATAATTAGGGTTTATATTAACGATTACCATTAACTATTTCCTGCCGATTTTGAAGAAGCTCGTTCGTTGCAGCTGTTTACTGGTGACATAATCTAACACACATGAACCCCACCGTCAATTTAATAAATAATTTTATTGATTGAAAATTTTAACACTGGCCAAAGTTCTTTCATGGCGCTTGCAATAGTAAAGCTTTTACCGCCGCGCGACCCATCTAAAATTGAGAGCGCAGAATTGATATTTTGCCTGAAATAATGGTGCAAGCCTACAGACTTCCAGGCGAATACACAATACACAACAAGCACTCGCAAAGGATCTACAATTAAGAGATTGGTTAAATTAAAAGTTAAAGCTGGCGACTCAAGAGATTGCGTTGTAAGAATCCAAGATTCACAGTATTTATGCTTATTTTTGTTACAATTCTTGCATCACTAACCTCTAAAATCAAGCCAACAAATTTTA
>JAAXYW010001847.1:0-18526 GCA_036851895.1 Orthonychiurus folsomi
TATCCCATTTCTTATCCGAGATAAAAGAGACAGTTCGTAAACCAGGCAAACGTCTCGCCGCTTTTAAGAAAACAATTGAAGATTTCACACTCTTCCCGAAACCAATTTCGATTGTTGTGGCAGAAAACAAAGCACAAGAGGAAGGGCTTCCAATGCTCAACGGATACTATAAATTACCCAATGGGGATTTTTATCCGAGGAATTTATTTGACAAAATTCAAGCTGTGACCAGTTCCGGGGGAGACCCTATCGGTGAGGCTGTCATTCGAGCCGCATTTCGGGATTCAGATAATTTTAATGTGTCCAGTTCCTCAACCCCGCTTGTTCCTAGTACCCATGGAAAAGTACTCAAGTATTTAGGGATTTTGACGGATTCCAATTTCCAAATGAATGATACTGACATTTCCAGATTGTTGGAAATCGCATACGAGGGAATAAACGACACAATGAAATGGCGATACCCGGACGCTCTGCGCTACATCCAACGAGCACTGTATTTGAGGAATATTGTCGATAAAAATGACATTCCACGCACAACTGTGGGTATTTTGGAATTACTCAAAGAGATCAGATTGAATGAAGTCAGGATTAGACTCATAGAAAAAGGCCTCAATTTGAAAATCCCATCAATTCCAGTCGAAATCATAAAAGCGGGATTTGGCTACAATGCAGTAGAGGATTTACCCATCCGGTCCTCCCCTTTTATTCAAAACAAAGAAATTATTACTGATATTGTGTACAAAGTGCCTGATTTCTTGTCTTGTCGGATTCAAAATGAGAAGAAGAGTTTCTACAAGGTGTTTAAAAATACTGAAGGCTACGTTGGATTTCGTCTCCAGAGTTTGGATGTTGAGCACAAGTCAAATCCGGTGACCGGGTATCATAGAAAGCCGAAACCCGGATATAACATTATTGCGGAAGCAAAGGATGAATATGTTGTAAGCTCATTAAGAGAATATCGAACATTTGAACTTGTGCTCAATGATAATTGGGATTTAAAAGATTCTTTTATTTCCGACGCTCGAAATCTACCACTCTTCAATCAAAGTGACTACGATGGAATTGAAATCTGGAAGGAATTTTTCAAGAAATATGGCACTCATGTCGTTAAATCCGTCCATGGTGGTGGATCCATTGAAATCCAACTCAAAACAAAGGACTCAAGCAGTCAAGCAGTTGCCGCAGCCATGTACAACATTCTTGAATTAGCAGAGGACTTAACGCTCGGAATTGGGAAACTGGACTCCGAATCCGGAGAAAATCTAACTTCCAGCCATAACTATCAACTGAAATTCGGAGGCGGGGATTTTAAATACCAAGTCACAACATTTTCGGGGATGAGTATAGCGGCGGCAGCAAACGTCATGGGAAAGTGGAAGGATTCCTTACAATACAATCCAGTCATTCTAGACAATGACATAAATCTCTTACCGATTAGTGAAGTGGGGCGGGTAATCGGGAATAACATTTCATCCGAAATCCAAAGGGCAGCATTTGCGTTGTTCAATTCTACGTTGGTGTATCGCCCACCAGAAGAATATAGGCCTCCTCCACCTGATCCCAGGGAAATGGAAAGGCAACAGATAGCGGATATTAAGAAAGCTGACAAGGATTTCTCAGCAATTATGGATTTAGTTCGTCAGGATTTCCGGAATTCAAATGCTCGCTATATAAAACTCATGACGGATTTGAGGGAAAATTCCAGGGCCAGAGCGGCTTCTTGGCAAAGGGAAATCGAGGAAGAAGAAAAATGGCAGCGGGCTAGGGAAGCCAAACTGCGGGCAAATAAGATTGAGGATTTACTAAGAGAAGAAAGGAGAATTCGTGAGTTGGAACTGCATCGGCGACGGATGCGAGAGGAAATAGAAAGAGCCAGGCGGCGGGGATAATCTAAGGAACAGAATACTAGCTTTAAAATAAACTCTTAATCTAAGGGACATTCAAAGTAATGTATATTAGTACATGTATGCATATTACTACAAATTGAGATTTTGGTATGCTGTCACTTTTGTTTAACAATTTCCCTGGTTAGAATTTCGAAAAAAGAAACTTGTAGTTCACTAAACACGTTACCTTGAAGTGTTGATTTTACTGAATTTGAGGCCACATTCTGAAGGAAGTAAACTACTAGATCAATTTTGGCAAGATTGCTTTGGTATTTTAGTTTTAATTGAGAGGTTATTATTTAAATCAATGAAACCGGTTCAGCATTCAGGGGATACCGTTATTTCAAATTTAGTAGTAAGCCTATTAAAAATTTAATTACTAGACGTACGTAAAAATCTGGCAACAAGTTTATTATCACCTAAATATGTAAATTAAATTTCGTACAATTATTATGCAGTCGCGTTACAAAGACAAAATGCGCTTAAATTTCATTCAAAATCTCATTAGCTATATCATTATCCGTGTTTCCATTTCCATGGGCATCGTCTAATTTGAGGCACACTTTGCATGATTTTCTGCAGTTCACCAGCATGTAATTTGGATTTGCTGCACACTCCCCTTCCTCAGCCCAAGGCCCACAGTTCTTGTCATTGTCAGTACAGTCAGCAAATGAATCAGAGTCAGAGGCTGCAACTGCAATGTGAATTGAAGTGAAATTATGCAATAATTTTTGACAAATACTTTAAAATTAAAATTCTATTTTTGACTACCTGTTCCATCAGCGTTACACACACCGCATGCTTTGGCACAGTATGCATGCATGTAATGAGGATTCCTGTCACATTCTCCGCTACTCTGCCATATATTGCAATATTTGTTGGAATCCGCACAAGGTGATTCTAGTAAATAAGAAGTAAATACTCTGTTAATTAGCCGCACATGTAAAACAAATGTGTTCCCGATTTTACTATTTAGTAACTTACCACAACTGTTGCACGATTTTTTGCAATTGACAAGCATCCAGCTCGGATTCTTCGTACATTCCCCTCTCTCTGCCCAAGGAGAGCAATATTTATGCGAATCCACGCATTTTCCTGCAATGTGGTATAATTTCAATACAAATGATTCAATCTGTAAGGACATTGCCATTTACCGTTGCGCAGGCAGGCATATGCGATTAATATATACAGCCGCGTGTACAATAAACGACATTGGCATTGACAATGAGCAACAACACAATAGAAAAGTTGTGAATGAATACCCTTTGGTGGCTGAGCTGTCGGGTTGGGACTTGCTGTAGTGGGTTGACTACCCGCAAAACAATTGTACAATTTGTTGATTTTCCATATATCAATCTGAAAATAGATAGATTGAACACATTTAATGACACACTATCATATGACTCAGTATTGGCTTAAATCACATACCTTTGAAAGTCCATCACGTTGTCCCATTTTATCATCGGGGATTTTTGGCACGATCGTTGGAGTATTCTTTTCCTTGGAGAACGCAAAACGTCCGTAATGTAAAATTGAGCTAGTGTCGTACGGTGCACTCAGATTTGAAATGTCCCTCCAACTGTATTTTCGAAAGTTGAAATCCATTCCTGAAATTAATTATTTAATATCTCGTAGTAAAGCTAGTCAGTTACTGATTTGAATCATCTAAAAACATCGTTCTAATATTAATAATACCTGTTGCAATATTAGTAAAATAAACTGTAATGTGTTCATCTCGATCCCACCGACTTTGTTCATGCCAAAATCCAATGGCATGCATTAATTCATGGGTTGCAATCCCCGGGTAAACACATCCGTTCCCAAGAATGACGGGTTGATCACCACCCGTTCTCCCAACATGACTACTGCATCCATTCCCCTTCATAATGTGTACGTAGTCCGATTCAGTAGTGCGAGGCCGAAAAATTATACAAGTTTGTCGTTGATAGTCCAAGAAAGCACGGGCCAACACACTCCTTTCAAATGGATCTAAAATTCAAGGCAAATTCGCATTTGTTTTCCTTTTGACAAATGCTCCAATTCTAAAAGTAACAAACTGAATTGTGCAGATATGATGTAGGGGATGATTCCACTAGGCCATTTCTGTGTATCTTTCATAATTGCATTCCGCAAAGCCTCACTCTCATTCCCAGGAATGAAGTCAGGGGACAAATGGATGTCCCCTTCAAAAAGTCCCGCCAATTCGATGGGGTCCTTTTGGTAGATTTGATTGGAGTAGAAGGCACTGGATGCTGAGGACAACATAAACATATACAACATAATGGAAAAAACTATTTATGTAATTCCCAATATTTGCAATATTCTTAAACTTACGAAGCTTTTCCGCGTTTTGGAAGTCAATTGGGGATAATGGCTCCCCTGGCACATGATTATGCATCTGGAAACAAAGTGTACATTTTTGTGAGTAAAAATAAGTAAGTGAATTACCAAATGTAAACTTACATCTTGGCTCCAATTGGAAGACTCTTCCGCAATGGAGATGGCAAACACTTGTATTAAAATGAACACAATCATTTTATCCGGATTTGTGAATTTTGATTTAAAAACTTAATAACTTGAGAATTTTTCAAGGCAGAGATGAATAGCACACCCAAATTACAAAATTGAATTGATAGGGAACTGTCAATCATTACGGTCTTTTATACCCTTGGTCGTGTCATTGATTTCTTTGAAAAGAGAATGGATTGGAGTCATTCTAAATGAATGGTTCATTGACAATAAACTTTCTGGAGGATGAAAGTGTAAACAATGGTTGGATTAGCGGATTTCATTGTGGTTCCGTGGTGCGTAATAAGTGAAGGTTCAGTCAGTTACTTGTGATCATTCAGAGTTATGAATATTTTTCCATTTGAAAGTAATAGATGAATCATTTGGTACTTCGCAAGTCTAGAGAAGTTGGGATAATCGTATTAGGCGATTTGTCCTTCTTTTAATGGAACTTCCAATTTTTCCTTGTTATTTCTTCAACCAACACGTATTATTCACATAGGTCAAACAATGGAACATTATCTGTCACAGTGAAACTTAATTAGTCATTGGCGTCTTTGTCAATGGGGCTCAAACCGTCGCAATATTTTGATTAGATGCAGTTTGAGGCTTAGGTTGGATAAATCCGCGCGGATTATCATAAATATGATTTAATTAATTAAAAATTAATCCAGTTTCACCAAGAGCAGTGTAGCACAAAAAAATAAGATCAATTTATCACAGTTTAACTAAAAGTTGGCAAGGATGAATATTTTCTAATATACAAAACCAACTCGTATAGATTACATTTTAATATTGGTACATTTAAACCAATATGTTTTTGGAGATTTAATATTTTAGCTTATTTATGGAATAGATCATCCTAGCTAAACTCTTCTGGTCGGAAGACGAAATCCCATGCAATGAGCCGATTTGGAAATAAAAGCAAAGGCAAAGGGCAAATAAATGGGTTCAAGTCCCCCTCAACTCCAGTCCAATTTTATGACCCAAATAAAAACTAGTTGCCGAGCCTGATGCAGGCAGCTGTACACCCCCAAAAAGGCTACCATAAGGTGCCCCCTTCCTTAATACCTGAGCTCTTTCAATAATGTAGGAAAGACATGCATGCAAACATCCCAGAACTTTACTTTTAACTCCCGAGTGAACATGAGTCACGAGGAAGGGAAATTTTCCCAAGTGAAAGTCCGATGACTGGACCATCCATGCCGCCGCACGCGAAGGTTTTACCCAACCCGCCTTTAATTTCCCTAAAATACTTCCAATTAGCGTGGAATGGATTCCCCGGCCGGAATTACACATTTTCCCTTCCGAAATTTGTTGAATTTATTCAAAATTGGCCAACTTTTGGATATACACTTTTGGATATATTGGATTTCGCGTGAGTCCCACGACGTAGTTTTGCCATTGTGTACGACCATTTCTGGTTTAGTTTTACGACTTTCCCTCTCGCAAAGGATTTCAAGTTGAAGATCCCTTGTCCAAAGAAGTGTTTCAAATGAAACGGAGTAAGTAAAGCGGCGATTGTATGTGTAATTTGGCGGCTGAGTATTTACCTGGAGTTGAGGGAAGGAATACACAAGGGCTGGTTCCATCCACAGCACACACACAGTATTGACCGACCACACTTGCTGGGTTTATTCTCCATCCACTACCACCGCCGCCGGAACCCATAAAACTACCAAATATCTTTTATGACCGCAGCAGCCAGCATGTTCTTACTCGAATTTATTGTCCCTCTTTTCCATCCAGTTCTTCTTCGAATCTCCAACGGATTGGACCTGTTGACTTGGGGCTAGGCTGTCCCCTTTAACAAATACACACATCAAGTGAAGTTTTGAAAAGTTGTTGAATTGTGAATCAAATTATGAGATTGGAGAATACCATCAAACGATTTCTTCAAAAGACAATTAATTGTTATTTGTCAGGATGACCGACCGGTGAAATCCATCATGAAAAATTCGTAAATTGAAGTTCAAAAATCCTGAGAAATCATGGACTACATCTGTAAAATAGCATTTTTCATACATTTATTTGGAAATTTGATGAGTTGGACCCATGCCAGTTGGTGGTGAGTAGCTTTGTTCTTACTTAGTAGCATTTTATACTGGTTTTGGATTGGAAGGAAATGCGTCATTGCATGTTGTTTATTTGGCGGCAGGCGCTAATTTTCTACCCCTTGCTTTGCCACCTGATGGGATGTGTAAGGTTTTTCAAACACCGTTATCGACAAATTACTAGGCGTCAGTAATAACTGTCATTATACTTTCCTTCCTTTATGGGTCGGCACGGTCGAGCAACGACGGAGTAGATGTTTAAAAAGGAATATTTGGGTAACATAATAAAGGATAGTGCAGATGTGCCGGTTGCCAGAGTATGTATAAAAATATGGCTTTAGAGTCATTCGCGCTTAAGCAGATGAAAAACGACATTCATAATTAACTATAAGTCAGGAATTCAGGTAAATGATTTAACCTCACATGAAACATATTCTGGAGCCTAAAATAATGTTGATAAAAGGCTTTGCGCGGTAGTTTTTACTAGTTTTGGACAGGGTTAACAACTACAAGCAAATAAGATTACAAAACATGTGTTCAATGGATTATCCATTTCACCAGCAACACGTGTACCCTTCAATAATAAAAGAGTTTCAATTCCAAGGGTTGGGAAACCATTAAATTGCGGATGTTTGAAAGGACCCTTTATTTTTTGCGACGAAACCGATACTCAATCCATCCAACAGTGCAGCAGCAGCACCCTTTGAGTATGAAAATGGAAAAATAGTTTGAACCTTTTGGGTCTTAGCTTATTTTAAAAGCGTGGAGCTCGTACAAAAAATTGAATTCTTTCTCTCATACCTTTTTGACCTCAAAGCTCATAAACTACGTAACCCAAAAGAAATAAAATGTCAACATTTGAAAGGACACAGAGATTTACTTCTGATTTTGGATTTTCAGATATAGTTTTTGTATGACGACTGGGGCCTGGCTTAAGCGAAGATTGATTTTGAATAGCTAAGGAGGTTTGTGTGAACATGGACCTAGGAAGAGTAGTAAAATCTTAGCAACAATGTGAGATATTATGCTTTGAATTTTGACCGGGACTTTTGACTTATTTGTTGTGCCTGTTTTTGTCCTGAACATGTATTTTATTTTAAATTTCCACCTTTAAAGGACCAATAGCCATGTTCCTACTATTACAAATTCTGAAGCGTTAGCGTTTTAACCATAAATTCATAGGACCCTATTTTTGAGATTACAAAATGTTAAATTGTAGCTCCTGTTAAAATTTGCAAAAGAATATGAATGGAACTTTGGCTTAGGCTTCCCTCCCCATCATAAAATTGGAAATTTTAATTTAATGTCACTTTTGTGATCCATCGAACCATATTCCAACCAATAAGCCTGATTGAGTAAATAGACGTGGGGAATACGTGTGCAATCGACTTGAGGATGAAATTTACTGGAAATGACTTCCCATTTATGATTCAAATGAATTGCTGGGGTAGTTTTACAATCCCACGGAGTAGTAGTCCTGCGGTGAACTCACCCCTCCGACCACCAGTTTCCCATTATCTTACATAATCCCAAGGCCCCAACCATTTAGGTTACATTTCCTGCAATATGTCCTTTTTATCGGGGAATGCGAATGCTATGGATCCGAATTCGGTCCGCATTGGTTTTAACTTTGATGACTGACCCCAACCTGTGCGGCGCGACCTCCCTTTCAGGAAACGGGCTATAAAACCAAAACCCGATAAGACGAATTCCCCGTCTACAAAAATACGAAGCCAGGATTGAGTAAATCTCATAAAGTGGAATTTATTTTTACGTCTCTTTAAGAATCCAATTTGAGCCCCTTTTCCAATCACTCCGATCAACGGCATCACATTTTCTGCCCTGTTGTATTGCACAGAGCATTGAGGTCGGCCTCGGTCCACCCGGAATTGGAAAGCGACCCTAGAATTCACCCTACGACAAAACCACGTAATCAGTGCTCAAATTGAGCAGATAATTCAAGAGGGAACAATAGAATGGGAAACTGATTCCCTCCCCCCTGCATACTGCTGATGCGTGCAGTTTCTGAATATTGTGTAATTTGGTCCTTGTCACTTTCAGGTTGTTGGGAACACAAGTGAATTATCATCACAACCAAATGAATGATGTGGATCCGGAAAAATATATTAATCAATGTAAGCAACTTCCCGCATTTTGTTCAGAGACAAAAGTACCTTTGCATGAATAACAATAAAATTTATCAGGTAAATGATTGTGAATTCACTTTCGTTTGTTAATCTCTCGGAGCAAACTTTAAATAGCTTGCATTTCCATGTGTGTTTTCTTACATAAAATGCATCGATTAAGTAATTATTTTGAGTCCGAAATTTGCATGTGAAGACTTCATATCCACTCACCAATAAAACCTTTCCCAACCTGAAATTTTATGTCCACTTAAGATTTGGCAAGAGATTTCTAGAATTCGTTAAGTTCCAGTCACATTTTTAACGAGCCCAGAGCTTAGAGAAATCGCGGCCATTCAACCTTAGCCATTTTTAAGCATGCGTCATGCGTACACGCAATAGGAGTAATCAAATGATGTTGGGCTTTGATTAGGCAATAAGTGCAGGAGCCCGACTCGGGATCCAAGAATGCCAAACCCAACTCCAGCAACATCGATGGAATTGTTCAATCGTCCATGAAGCAGAAAATGTATTTGGTCAAGTGCTGAGCATTCGTAAGTGAATTACAGAAAATGAACTCATTAAATTACATCATATCCACTCATCCATGGATTCAAACTTTCTTCTGTAATGAGTTCCCTTGGGATAAGTTATCACGATGAAGCCCTTGCGTTCTCTTTCCCTTTTCATTTCGGTTTGGTTTATACGAAGTGCATCCGAGTGCATTGGACTATTTAGCCTGCAATTCATGAATGAGAGGTTTTTGGGATTTGAACCAAAGTTTTGATTTGAGTTCAGAAATTGACGTTCCAGGAAATATTTATTTTTCAGAGAGCAGAGAGAAAGCTTACATCCATGCAATATCCTCCGCCAGCCTTGCGTATGAAATCACAAAGTCTTGTGCTCGTGGAGAATTAGAAGACTGTTCTTGTGACGAACATGTGCGAGGAAGGAATACAAAGGGAAAATGGCAGTGGGGTGGATGCTCCGAGGTAATCTTTTCCTTTACGGCCAATTGATTAACTAACTACTAATGTAGAGAGGATTTGATTGAATTTATTAAATAATCCAAAAGGTGTTTTTGATTGCATGTAGGATGTCAAATACGGAACATTGTTTAGCAAGGAATTTACAGATTCAATGGAAGTTGCGGAAACCCCAGTCGGACTCATGAATATGCACAATAATGAAGTTGGGCGACGGGTAATTAATTATATTAATGAAACCGTTCAGAAAATGATTAGTAGTTAATTAAAGTTCTCAAATTTCTCAGCTTTTAAAAACATCGATGAACATTACATGCAAATGTCACGGGGTGTCGGGATCCTGTACCATGAAAGTTTGCTGGCGGGTCCTTCCATCATTTCGATCAGTGGGTGAAAAGATTTCTGAGAAGTTTGAAGGAGCATTTCATTTGAAGCCAGTTATTCGAGGCCTCAATAAAAAGGGTCATAAATACAACAAGTTGAGTTTGAAACCGGTAATGGAGGAAATGAAAAGGCCCACAAAGAAGGATTTGGTGTTTTTAGACGATTCTCCTGATTATTGTGAGCAGAACGACACGTACGTATACACCGCAAGCATTTCATTTGAACATTCTTCTGCCGGTATTAAAAGATATCCTACTAATTTCAGAATAAATATAATGGGCACTCGGGGAAGAACCTGTAACCGGTCGAGTGATGGTCCTGACGGATGCAAATTACTTTGTTGTGGACGCGGCTACCAAACTTTGCTTCGTGAAGGATTTGAATCTTGTAACTGTGTTTTTGTTTGGTGCTGTCGTGTTCAGTGTGAATCATGCCCGTATAAAAGAGACGAGTACATTTGTAATTAAATTGTTCAAACATTAAACTCCTCAAAAACAATTCCAAAGATCACCAAAAAAAAACTAATCCCAGTGTGCCACTTACTAGCATCTCTTTGGAAAAATGTATTTTCTGTGAACCTCAGCCTACTCAGTATTTTTTTGTCTAGTTTTTAGTCATATTACTAGAAATGCTATAGCTTCTTCAGAACGTCAGATGTGTAAAGAATTAATGTGCTCCTTTTGGCTTTCTATTCAATAAAACCTCAGACTACTTTTGTACAAAATTAAAATTTGATGGCTTAAATTTTATACATGTAATTTATTTGAGCAGTTAAAATGAAATGATGCTGTCTTTCACTTTTAAAATGGCAAAACTAAGAATTTCCTAATTTATCCAATCACGTTAAAGCCTAAGGCACGGAAAGGATTTGGAAGGGTTTGGAAAAATGCTGATAAGAAGAATCGAAATTAACCCACTCCTGATTAGCTACTTTTTATTTAGAAAAGTGAATTTATTAAAAACGATTTCAAATTCAAAAGATAACTTAAACATCCATTTAAATTAATTGTGTCCTCTGTAATACAAAACTCTAAGTTGGTATTGGCAAATCCTTTGCAACAATTGCTAAAATGCTGTCAGTTTGAAGTTTCCAATTTTTTATGTCTTTGCTTACTCTACACCACATCTCACCATGATGAGGCTCGGCCGTCAAGCATCTTTTCATGACATCCTGCTGAGTTGTCTGAAATCAAACTCAAATAATGTACATCATGCGATGTTTAGATTAGCATAAATCAGGTTGACCATAATTACTCATTTACCTCATTTCCATGAACAAGTTCAAACTTGTAAAAGTAAGCCCACGCATCCCCAAAGTCCGGCTCAATCTTAATTGTGCGGTTAAACCATTCCCGGCATTTACTTAATTTTCTTTCACACCAAAATAGCTTCGAAACAGCTAGAAGTACGTTAGCATCATGTTCACATTTTCTGAGTGCATCAACACTTTTGGTTTTCCTCTGTGCCTTGGCTTCCATAAATATGGCGTCTGCCCAGAGTATTCCGGATGCCGGGCACTCTTGCAACGCTGAAAAATTAAAATAGAATATTGATAGCTGGTCGACACTTTGAAGAACAAGTAAGTGCAACCTACCTTTAGCCATTAACGTCTCGGAAATATCTCTTAATCCAGCCCTGACTTCAATCCGAATTGACTCCAACCAGAGCCTGTCATTCCCTGGATTCCTGAGCCTCGCTCTGTCCATAACAGATCTAGCCTTGATAAGCTGATTTCGTTTTTCCTCGTTCCAAGCTAGCAATAGCCACAATGCAATGGATTCTGGGCACTTCTTGGTGCCTTCTGTATAAAAAGTTCTGGCCATTTCCAAATCTTCCAATTGTTCATGCAACTGCCCCTTCATCATCCACAATTTTGCGCAGGTAGGAAATGCTTTCAGTCCTTCCTCCAGTAGTTTGAATGCAGCAGATATATCTCCAAGGGCCCACTCTAATTTAACACTTTTCACCATGACTCTGAAATTTAAAAAATTAAATTAAATGTAAAAATGATCCTCCGAATATCCTCAAAAGTGATGCCAATGATGCCACTAAGCGTACATACCTTGTGGTTGGCGCAGATGCTCTGGCCCTTGATAAAAGCTTCCTTGCACGCTCATGCTCATTATTCTCCGACTCTAGTTTCACGGCAGCTAACCAAATCTCTTCAGAATTTGGATTTGCCTGAAAAGCCAGTGACAAAATACTCCGAGCAGATGGAACATCGCCCTAAGTAAATAACAATTTAGATAAGAAAACTAAAATTTTGGACATTGCGAAATGTAATACTCACCGCCATCCACTTTGATTTGGCATCCCATCAACCAAAGGACCTCGGCCTTAGGGCAGTTTGTCACTGCTTTCTGCAATATATTTTCCAAACTTTCTCTGTCGCCATATGTTTTCTCAAAATAGGATGCCTGCTTCCAGAAGCTCTTTTTGGTTGGGAAAACATTGAGAGCATGAGCAAATATAGCTCGAGCACATTCAATCGCACCCTACATACACAAATTATAAGTTAGAATTCACAAACCCTTAAAAATCCACAAATTTAAGTATAGTACCTTTGCTGCACAGTTCTCTGCGTCTTCCATCCATGTTTCTTTCCGTTCTTCATCTTCAAGTCCATATCCAATCATTGATTTCACAATTGCACGGCAAGTCAGGTGTGAGCCTGCTTTGTCTGCCTCAATTGCATCTTCCAGCCATTGATCACGCGTCAGCTCAACACCGTTAGCTGTCAACGAACTAATTGCTCGCTCAACAATTTTGTCCACCATCTGTGTATTGCCATGGGCTTCCTCCAATTTGGCTGCAGTGATCCAAATTAGTCTATCGGTCGGAATATTCTGTCGTGCTTTATTCAATACCTTCCGAGCATTTTCATACGTTTCTAACCTGAAACGGATTGCCAACAAAAATTAGTAATGTAAAATAATTCCTGCATTGTGATTGTGCACGATTCTGTCCAAACTTACCTAGCCAAAGCCAACCAAAGGTCCACACTGGATGGGCAGCATTCAACTGCACGTCCTAACAAAATCCTGGCATCATCTGGTTCTTCTAATTCGACGGCAGCCTTCCAAAGCCTGACACTGTTTGGAATGTGCTCCAAAGACTTTCTGTACACTTTCTTCTTATCCTTTATTTCCATCTCGAGATCAGCGGCCTTGGCCCAAATACGCACAGACGTAGGGATATGCCTGACAGCCTGAGCAATAATTGATTTCCCAAGGTCAGGGGGTTGAAGTCTAGCTGCCTCCAACCAAAGATCTTCAGAATTAGGGTTTACTTCACAACCCTTCATGATTAAATTCCGGGCTGCTTGCAATTTTCCAGTTACTTCTTCAAGTCGAGCAGAAGCAATCCATGCTGGAGGATGGTTTGGATTAGTTTCACGCACAGATTTGAGCAAAAGCCGAGCTTTCTTAATGTCACTGAAAACATTAGACAATAAATCAACGTAAAAAACCAAACTTGCGACGCACATTGATAAAATTTTAAAAATTATTCTAGATAAATGTGATTAAAAACTTACTTTATATCTCCGCCATAAGTTGGAATCATTGACTGTAAATCAGTGAGGTAACCTTTAGGATCAACAACGGTAGTACCCGAAACAGAGTCTGACACTTGGCTCAACTTGACATTCATTAGTGTTGTTCTCGCCTGCCCAATTTTCCTCAAATCCAGTTCTCCCGAGGGTGTGGTCATTCCTAGAGAAAAAGAAAATTGTCAAGGAGTTTAGTTTATTCTGGCCTCGCCTCAAATATTAAAGTTTATTCTTCGGAGTTCAGTCAGATTCTTATAAAAATAGTACCTGGAAAAGCTGAAGCCAAACCAGATTTTGGGTCTATTGCGCTCAAAGTCTCACCACCAAGATTCCTTGCAAGAACTGAATCTGGGAGGGGCGTGAACCTAAGGATTAAAAATGTTAATAAGAACAATGTCACAAGTTGCGATAACAAAATTGTTTATGTTAATTATAGTAGGTACTTTTCAGCCCTAGGATTCCTTTGCTTCTTATTTCGGGAGTCGCCAACCTCTGGAATATTGTTCCACTCGTCCTCGCTCACACCAGAAAGTGCTCGCCTCAAGTCACTGAATTGTTGCTGTATTTTTGGCCGCTCCTGTCGGTATCGCTCAAGTACGACTGGTATACAATTCAAAAATATAAAATTAGTCAGTCAAAATCGATGTAAGCACATAACTTTTCTTCGGGAGAGAAGTTAATAGTGGGCTAAGGGGGTGTTCGGTTGTTGTAGTAAATTGTAGGTTACGTCGTTAAGCACAGGAGAGAAGTACGCTTGCAGTGCAGGCAGGGCAATATACAGGCAAACTACAATTCCTTGATTGCATTGTACTCAGTGAATTTTATTAGTTTTTTATGCTAATTTACCTTTGAGTTTTTTCTCCACGATAGTCTTTTCTCTTTTCGTCCATTCTTTGATCAATTGAGTCATAAATCTCATCAGCTTCTTCGTCGTCTTTGTCATACGGATCCTTGCTAAAAAGTGATCCACCGTAGCCGGAGAACTACAAATCATAAAAATAAACGTTGAATAGACTGTTTGCGGAAATTTAATTAAAACTCAAAAAACATTTACAGACCTCATCATAATTGGAATCGTTCAAATCCTCTTCTTCTTCCTCCTCCTCTTCTTTTCCTTTTGCCTTTCGTTTGTTTGGTGGAGCATGGCGATCATCTGAAACGTCCGTGGCATCTCTCGCGGGTCCAATATCCGAACGAGTCGTGAAGCCCGTTGCTCTAAAGTCAATTATTTAAAAAAATATAATAATACTGTATCTACTGCATCATCAGTTAACGGAGAAACACTGTTGTGCATTTGAAAATTTTGTCTAATTACCCTCGGCCAACACCAGCCACATATCCTGAAGGAGCTGTTGCCCCAATAAAATGTTTCTTCGGTTTCGACACGGGTGCCACAGGAATCGTGGGTACAGACATTTTTCGTTTCTTGAACGGTGAAGCCGGTAAAACTACGAAGTTGCGCCCGCCGGTCCGTGTGGTGTCTTACACCCACAAGTCTGGACCCGACACAATGACACAGGTCTTTTGAACTTGTTAACTTTAGTGAGTCTAATTTAAATTAACTTTATTTTCAATCACAATTCAAAAAGGAGCAGGAGGAATGAATTTATGTGCAATGTGTAGTGAATTACAATTTTGTCAATAGTTGTGGGGGACGAACGCACTTTTCCGCAGTCAACCGTTGAATAAGTCCGCGCGTGTAGATCCTCAATGGGTACGTAAGTCACGTTTTAGGAGCTCCAAGCTTTTTTTACTTTCCATTCCACACTTTTCTTTCATAATTTCCACTTAATTAGTATTTACTTTACTTTTTTAGTATTGAGTATTAGTTTAAATCAAACCCGAATACGATGTATGCCGAAATTAGTCCTTAGTTAATCTTATGTGAACAAATCGTATCTTGTATTCTGTCTCATTTGGCAATTTTTCATGAAAAACAGACGAATAAAATTGGTTTAAAAAAATCAGCAGAAACAAAAATTACGATTTGTGTGCAAATCCAAACTTTGAGGCTGACTAGCAGTAGAAGCATTCATTGCTCGACTTATTGCATTGCGGAGTGGGTATTTTCGCTTTGAAAATGCGTAGCGTACAGGGAAATAAATGCTTTGCATGAATCCCTTTTACAAATAATATATAATTGAGATATATTATAGGCTTCCTTATAGTTCCATTGTATTTAAAGTCTTACATCATACGAGATATAAATGACGCACTATTGCAGAAATTGCAAATCAAAATTATTTTACGACTACAATTGATTAGTCAGAGCACATATTTGTGAAAGAAGTCTAAACAGGGAGTTTGATTGTGATTCTTGAGATTTATTATCATTTTCCAAAATGTGCAAATCATTTGCTACACATTTGCGCGTGTCAAATAGTAATTACCACCGTACAACACAATCAAATAACTTAATTACTGCATTTTGAATTTTCTAATTTACTTTGGTCGTTTCCTCGCACCGTACAAATCTCCAAAGAAATGTGGATAAATTGGTAAAATATCCATTTCCCGATCCTGACAACTGTCCAGCAACCATCCCATGAGAGCCAGGAGATTCGAACAAAGTGTACGAACCTAGGGCACTTATCCCTACATTGGTTGTGTAAATATTGAGATCCGTATTTGTCCAAAAGACCACGACGAACAAACTTGCAAATTGTGGAATGAAGAAGAACATTCCAAAGAGTTTCACCGTGATGCGATTGCAGCATTTAACAGTAGGCAAGATAATTGGGATTTCATAAACGAGAGTAAGACCTGCCAGAGCAATTAGTGCTGGAACTATGGTGTGTTGACCTGAGCGATATCGCACACTCACAGCCAAACAGACAAGAGTAATGACCCAGAGACCTTGATACAAAGAAAATTATGAATATGTATGTACTCCAATGTGCAAGTATAGTTAAGTTGAATACCTTTATTGCCAAAAACGATTGTGCCTTTTACAATTTTGCTGACTCCGGATCCAAATCGCTCTGGTTCTAAGTCCGAGTCGTACCGAATCCGGGCAAATGACATTTCGAGTATCAAGATTGCGACTCCAATCACGAGCAAGAATCCTGCAAATTAATTTAAAAATAGACGTTACCATTTATTTCCGTAGAAATTAACAAGGCTATAATAAAGAATAACTTGCCTTTGAGACTTGGAAGCGAATCAACATCTTCCAGTAAATGAATACTTTGCAATACAGCCAGAGGAAGGGCCAAAAATAAACTTTCAACCAGGTAAACTGCTTTTGTAGATCTCCATGGTCGAATGTATGCTCGATTTTGCCTTTCCCTCAATGCATACACCAAATCAGCAAGTGCCCTGGGTTTCAAATTTTTGTCAGTAAGTCGTAAAATGTTTTGCATATTTAGAATCTGGACACACTTACAAACTAACTGGAGTTAGCAGTGGTATAAGACTCATTAGCAGGAATAATTTACTCGATTTCCAAATTGCCACTTTTCTAATATTCCTAATCAGATTAAAATAAATTATGCATTACATTAAAATTCTCAATTTTGCATTGTATTAATAGATTTTGCAAACTTTTAACTTTGTACTTACCCGTTGAAAATGTAGCAGAGTTTAATGATTAAACTGCTGACAATAATGATTGCAAGAGTGAGCCGTGCTTCAGAATAATTTCCTGAGGAGTAGTAATAGTATAAAAGTCCAATGCCAAAAATGATGTTGAAACTGGAGAAGAAAACTCCAAGTAGAGCATCTTGGACGGATTCCTCATTTGGTGGTAGCATGACTCGGGACGTGTCCTCTGACCTTTCACCTTTCTCTGGATCCTCAAATGATCTTGGGATTAAATTTGAGAATTGAAGTTTTGTGTATGCAGTAGGAGTTGTTGTTGGGGCGTACACCGGGTTGTCCGTGAACATGTCTGGTTCATTCTGATTTTCTAAAATATCAAAGTAAATCAAAATTACAGGAAGTGCCACTTATAATAATGGTTTTGCAATTGCGAAAAATGAAAAGATAAGTATTTCGGAAACAAACCTGCTGGACGGTATTCTTGAGTATGTAAAGGCTCCTTTTGCTCATCGTGGTCGTGAGTTTTGGATTGTTCTGAAATTATTTCAATTTGATAAATTATATTTGCATCTTACAATACAGCCTAGCAGATTTTCAAGTTTCCAAATGCAAATATCAGCTGGTCTGGATTTCCTGAATTAACTATTATTTGCTATTCAGCGCTTCAAAGTTGAAAATAATTTGAATAAATTGAGATTTTACTCCGTGTGGCAAAAGTAAGATTCGAACATAGCACTAGCCTTATGACGGGATTAAATTCAAAAGACTCGCATTGCCTGTTGCACTGCAACAAACTGGCATAGTCCTTTTTTGCTAACTAATGAACTAGAAATATTAGTAAATTGAATTGTTTTAAAACTACACGGAATGCTATTATATTTTGGGTAGCAATAATAATTTTCTATTATTCCAAAAAACTAATTAGTATTTTCCCCGGAAATAAATTCCTGCCAAATTTGCTGTCGTGATGCTGCTGATAAGATAAGAAACGACAGAATTCTCATAGTGCATTAAAAGTGGCTTGGGTGGATGGAATGGCGCTGGAATTTTATTTGCTCTTCGAGCAAGTGCAAATATCAAGAGCTTATCTATTAGTTGACACGCAGTTTGGCATTACAGCCATTTCCGGGATTAAATCATTGTACACTAATTAGGCTAGACTGCTGTAATTTAAAAATGTTAACTGCCGCATTCACTAAAAAATAAAAATTAGCTGATCTGTAATCCTACTTCCAAGGTTTAATCAGGTTCTGTAATTTGCACCAGTCAGTGGTTATAATTTAAATTCAAATTAAAAAAAAACTAGCTTAGAATGTATCGCGTTAATTTGTGCAAAACTAACCTTTTATGTTCAAGTTGTCATTGTGAACAGGAGCAAATGTTGAGTTATTTTTCAGATTTTGATTATCAAAATTGTAGTCCATATTGCTTTCAGGGATGGCTCCTTCGTCAGTAAGATTCTCCTCGTTATTAGACGTCCTGGAAAAGAACTTTC
>JAAXYW010001848.1:0-18526 GCA_036851895.1 Orthonychiurus folsomi
GCGAGGTTGGTGTGCATGATTTTATAAGTATAGTCAGGATATGTTGAGGGTATTATGACGGGTTCTATAGCAGCATATTTTGGTGCAATTGGTGAGGTCAGGATTTGATGATGGCGGTAAGGTCAGGATTTGGTGATGGCGGTGAGATCAACATTTGATGATGTCGGTGAGGTCAAGACTGACCAGGGCTGAGGAGAGGATGGGATTTCATGGAGCTTGTGTTGTGGGTTTTGATGGAAGTTGTGTGAATGTGTCTGATAGCTTTGCAGCTGCTCTTTTCGATCTCTGCTTGCAGAGTTTATTTACTTACTTTGACTAATAATGACATACCGTTTCCTTTATGAATTTTTTCAGGTTACAATTGGGACGTTACTTATGATACCGCGAGCAATTGGAATGGCTCTGTCGTAAGCGAATTTTCTTTCTAAAATTAAGATTTTTAGTTGTTATCGACTTTTTGCTGTTAACAACTAACAGCGTTTGTGTTTGTTAACAATTGGGGCGCACATTCAACCCGTTCATCTAATTTTTGATGATAACGGCTAGGCTTCCAGCACCAGCCCTTTACTCAATTGGATTATGAATTGGAGGCATCGCCTAATTGTGTGTTTGGATTTTCAGGCTCCTGGTGGCGTTCACTCTTGCCAAAATTGCAACGACCGGCATTTCCTTTGAAGAGCTTCAATCTAGACCCGTTTCTGGATGGAGAAAGTGAGTTATTAGTTATTTTGTATTATAATGAAATGATAATGAACCCTCGCTCTCGCCGACTCATATTAATTAGCCTTGAAGTGTTTCACAGAATTATTGACTACGGTTGCTGCGAAATACTGAATGAAATTAACATCTGATTCAGATAACCGGGATTTCAATTGACAACGGATTGGGCAGAAATGAGTTTTGTAGGCAATATTTAGCTACAACAAAGTAATGAAAGTTTTGTTGAGAATTGGTAGGTATCTGTGTTGGATGCATCGCATCCATCACACATGGCGGTTGAAACCAGTTTTCCTCCACATGTCTGATGATGAGTTTTGTGCATGAGAATGCATGATAGGCTAAACTATTTGCACGCACCACGCATGTAGCCAGGTACTAGCAAAACCAATTCACCTACTGCGCAAAGGAAAGAAGCTGGCTACACCAGATGCTTTTACGTTTTGTATGCCATGCCACATGTTGATGAGATTGGACGAGAAGGTGTTAAGAATGAAAAAGTTGGTGACCTAGCTAAGCAAAGACGTGAAGAACCAGCTCTCCTAGCTTGCATGACATTGGCATCTCAGCTCATGTCCTATGACTGTGACTATACCTACCACTTCTGAGTCATGCAAAATGTATGCTGAAAAGCGAGCAGAGTTTTTTTCCCTTGCCACGTAGAGTTAGAATTACTCTGGAATGAAGTATTATTTCATGAGATGAAAAGGCGTAGAATTGACATTGTAGCTAGTATGGCAGTATGGCATTTACGATTATGCTTCAGCTTCGAAAATTCCAACTAGACTGGGCAATTTTAAATTGATTAATCTGTATACCGAATCTGAAGTACAAAATTGTGTTCATGACTCAAATCTATCTCGTCTCAAATCTCAAAGCCAGTGTAAATTGGAAATGCAATTTACTGCCCGATTTAAATAATTATTTTAATTTGGGGGAATCGCTGGCTCAGTGCGCAATGTGAAATGTTAATGATTTTTTAAATTTTTTTTGTTAATTTTAGGAACACCAGATGGGTGATTGCGAATATTGTTATGCGGGTTCTCTTCTTTTGTGCCGGTTTCCACTGGGTAAGCAAGAAGGGGAAGCAAGCGACAGCTAGGGAAGCCCCAATTCTGGTCGTTGCTCCGCATTCGTCTTATTTTGACGCGTTTCCACTCATCCTCATGGGAGCTCCTAGTGTTGTGGCAAAGTCAAGTGTCCGGGATGTCCCATTTTTTGGAAGTAAGCTAATTCAAATTTAAGATAATTTTAAAAATGGATGAGAGCGCACCCCGAAAATTGCTGGGAGCTTCGTGAGGTCGCTTTTCTCATCTCGAGTCACTAGAGTAGAGTGGAGTTTGACCACAGTTTGCAAGAGACGACTTGATAAGTGCTAGTTGAACACATTTCTTATCTATTTTTGATACGTCGGGACACCAACCAAATGAGGCTGGTTAGATTGATTTTTTTTCGACTAAGCCGTTTGCTTAGGCCGACCGCTGACAAACCTCTGCTCTCCACTGCATTGCATTGCATTGGTTTATTAGTGCACTTCTCTAGAGTTCAGATTTTTACAGTAGTAAGGGATTTGCTTATGAGTTATGAGAGTGTACGATTTAACTCACAAGATTGAAAAGAAATGTCTGTTTAAATGCCCAAGCAGGTCGTCTATAGGCTTCCTTGTTATTCTAATTTCGCCAGTCATTAGCTCATCAAAATATTTTCCCCTGGAGCTCGGGTTGGTACACACAAATGTGTTTTTTAACTCGTCGAGACTGACTAAAAAAATCTAATATCTTAAAAATTACTTGAGTCAGTTGTGCAAACGCGGACTATCACAACTTATCAGTAACTTAAATGGAAGATGAAGGAGTCAAGGGACTGCTGCAGGCATCGGAAATAGGCATATACATATATTCTTCTAAATACTAAATTACAAATGAATTTTAAAAGTAGCGCATGTGCAAAATTGGTTACAAACCAGCCATAGCCTGTGTCAAGAACAGTATCAGTAGAACAGGTACGCTAGCTGTTTCCTGGAATTGGCAAGGATATAAATTAAAGTACGCTGAAATTGCTAATTGAAATTGCTTGCTAGTATCGCACAAAATCGATACTTGTACCCGAGGGAATGGAATGTTGCTATTGCACAATATTACATGTTCGGACCCCATAGTCCACTTTCCATGTTTACTATGTATGTTTATTGTTTATGCATTTATTGGGCTGGCGGGCTGGGTTTCCGGGCTTTGAATTCTGGTACTACCTCATCGATTGTTTGAAGAAGTTAAATTGGAACTTGATAAACATGGCCGTTGCCAGAAGTTAAGAAAATTGTGCTTCGTCATCTTCGACTACTTCAAGTGCACAATTTGTTACCATGTTGTTACGATGGACTGCCAATTATTTTTGTATATCCGATTTTAAAATACATAAGAAAATAAATCCGAGTTGTTTTCGAGGCGTTGATTTTGATAGCATTAAAAATCAAGAGTATTAAATATGCATTTTTCTGCTTTCAGAATTGGTGGACTTAACTCAGGCAGTCTACGTATCGAGAGATCGAGCTCAATCCAGGCACGATACTGTTAATCAGATCCGGGCTCGAGCAACAAGTGGAGAAGACTGGCCACAGGTAATTTAATTTCTTGTGTTGTATTATACAAAGTCCTATAATTAACCAGACAACATTCATAGAATTGATCATTCAATTGGGAGTAAGAGTTTGCTGCCCAATGTTCCACATTTTCCCCTCATCAATCCACGAAAGAGTAATGTATTTTTGTTTTGTTTCTACTCATAGATTTTCATCTACCCGGAAGGAACTTGCACAAACCGCTCGTGTCTGATCTCATTCAAGCTGGGTGCTTTCCTCCCAGGTGTTCCTATCCAACCGGTCATAATTAAATATCCGAATCGTTTTGATTGCATCACTTGGACATTTGATGGGCCCTCGCCGTACGTATTGTTTACTTCAAACATCGCGGTTGAAATGAGCTAAGCTTTGCTTCAATTTCGTATGCGTGTTTTCTATTTTCTTTCAGGTATAAAGGCTGGTGGTGGACAATGTCCCAATTTCAAAACTACTGTGAGTTGGAATTCCTCCCGGTGTACACGCCGAATGAAGAAGAGAAGAATGATGCGTCTCTCTTTGCCAATAATGTGAAACATGTCATGGCAGAGTAAGTTGACTTCCCTGTGTCGTAGTACTAGGTTGCGTGCGTTGTGTAGATTGATTTTATTTCCGTAGCAAGGCTTTTTCTCTCCCATCCCCCTTCGATTTATTTTCAAGAGCATCTATTTCAGCACTGCCAAGTCAAACGCGAGACTTCTCGTAAATTCTTACTTTAATTGTTTGGATCCTGGGCCCAAAATAGATATTTGACGTTTAAATCTATCTGCGTGCGATGTACAGAAATTTGAGCCAAGTCATCCTGTCTGTGCGAACCACTCGAATGGATCTCATTTTCTCATTTTAAAAATCTAATCAATAAGGTTAGGATCAGGAATTAGAACCTTAGATCACTCCGCTGCTTTGTGGCTAGGTATGGTTTATTAGGAATTAACTGATAATGTGATGACTTTAGATTCAGATTCATAATAATTAATATAGGTTAGAAGAAGGAAGGATTCCGAATCGCATTCCTTAGGGCTAGATATACAATACACATTAAAGGAACACGAAGGCCACGAAATTGCTTACCAAAATCAATAATTTATAATATATTGATTTGTGAACGCATAGTTATTTCCCCAGAATAATTTGCCTCAGTCCCAAGTAGTCTTATAAGAGCACTACTAATATTTAATCGAGTATTACTAATGTACAGGGCAATGGGCGTACCAGTTACGGACTATACATTTGAAGATGGATTGGCAATGGAGGAAATGGACACCGGACGACTGCTAGCAAAACTAAAAGACATTTCGCGTCTCAGGAATACACTCAAGTCAGTTGCTTAAAGCTCTAATACTTTATTTATAATTTAAAATTACGGTTACTTCCCTCTCTATTCGACAATCAATACTAAAGACATTAGGCTGCTGTTCTAAGCCATGTTTGTAGCTTTTCAATCGATGAAATTACGTAATCAAATGATTAAATGCTTAATGAAGTAACAGCTAAATTTGTGTTGGAGTTTTCAATTCAAGACATGCTTTATATCGTTAACAACTATAACTTATTGAAGTATATCATCCTGATTTCAGACTCTCGCCTTTGAAGGAGCTGGGTGTAATGCAAGCAATGCTTTCGAATGGAACGAATTCGTGGAACGTAACTTTGGAGGAATTCATTTCAACATTGGACTTAGTTGGGCATGAGTCGGTGGCGGAGGAATTGTTCAAATTGTTCAAGATGGTAAATGAAGTCACCATACGATCGTCATTTATTGTTTGACATAGATAGCACTTTTGTAATACGCATTTTCTTTACGAATAGTCAAACGACGGACGTATCGATATCAGGGAGTATCTTGTCTACGCATGTCTTATCAATCCCAATGTCCGAGTCGATTGCGTTATTCCTGCTCTCTTCTTGGTAAGTACACTCAGAGATCATAATTTAGTTAGAAATTCAATGGCGTTTGCAAAAGCTAATTTAGTTCTCTTGTGCAGATGTACACTGAAGGACGAAAACGGATGTCTTTGGATGGATTTACACAATTCATGGAGTGTATGTTCCAAATGTCAGCTGAAAAAGCCCAGAAGTTCTTTGCGGAAGACATGCAAACGGACATGATGGACCTCGGTAAGTTATTGGTCATTTCGCTCAGTCAGTCAATCATTGAGCACATGATATAATTAATTTACCTAATTTATTTTTCGTAGACAAATTTGGCAAGAAGCTGATAAAGCGACTTGAATACATTCGACTGTACGCACTGGAAGCCAACAATTTGCTTAGCGTCTACCCTCCGCGGGATCGAGAAATCAAACATTCCAACTGCAATATCAAATCAAAAACGGAATGAATACCGTCACCGATCGGCCGGACTTTTAAATTTTTGTGGAGGAAATCAATGTCCATGCCCGGCTACTGTACTTATAGTTGAACGCCTAGTCGAGTTTTTAAATAGAATCTTTTAAACATTTGAGTTATGTCGAATTCATTTAAGAGTTTAAATATTTAATAATTAGAGGCTAAGCAGAAGTGTACTATATCCCGTCGTCGCCTCGATTCCAAAGTTACAAGTAGTAAACGAAATAGGCGTATATATATATTGATGAGTAGGAATAGGAGTGCAAATTTGATCAGGCAGTTTGCATGCGTGGAAATGTGTGAAGTGGAAATGCCCACGTCGTAATTAAAAGTATTTAATGTGATTTAATTTTAAAGGATTTGTAGTGTAAGTTAGAGAAGTATCTTTTATTTTGTTGTGATGCGTGGTAAATGTCGTTCTTTTACGACTACTGGTCTTTTATTTAAGTCACAATTTGTCAGCGATTAATTTTTTTGTCCCATTGATCCAATGTCGTGGTTCATTTGTTCTCCGTGCGTTTCTACGTTGCAATATTTATTTAAAATTGAGTTTTTACCTAGCACCGTTTTGGATGAATCAAGTGAGGATTTAATAAAAACGGAATTCAAAGGTATTATTCTACTAAGCAACTGCTTATTTCTTTCAAACTCGATCTAAGATTTTAAGGCACTACCATTTCCTAAACAATGAATGAAAGAACGAGTCATGCACTTTATTTCTTTATTTGGAACGACACTCACCGATTATTCCGTTCACATTCCTTATCAAGTAATTTAATTTAAGAAATACATTCTTGCACTAGGTTCGTCTTGGCTGAATACCTCATTATAAGAAAGCTAATCGTCGAGCAGGGATGAATACTAAAATTGTACAAAATCTTTCACTAGAAATGAATTACAAGGAAATCAACAACGTCTTTCAATTAAAATTAAACTATTGAATAAATACAAAGTATCATCACAGACATCCTAGTAATAAATTAAAAATCAAACACCCGACGCAGGCGTCGGGAATGGCCTTGTTTGTGAAATTACGTCGTCACCAGTCGATTAATTTATAAAAATACTTAGAGGTATGATGACAATGGCAGGTAAGGTAAAAGGTCAAACCTGCTTAATAAAAACAATACAAAACAAAGTGGACGAAATAACTGCATGAGACGCTACTAACAAACCCAAAACCACACTCGGACAGTAATTGTGCTTGCGTCTGGCTAGTACGTAATCTAATTAATTAGCACGTAATTTTATGGAATTCTTCAAAGAGCACATTCCTTTACATGAGAAACATTTCAAAATTATTGGCAGTGTCTAGATGGTAGAATGGCGGTATTCGGGAATCCTAACTTACTAAATAAGTCGTAATCTCAATTTAAATTATTACTTGGAATTTAAATGTACGGTGGGGATTTTTGGCGGATGCTAGATTCTTAATAATTATCAGGAACTACTCATTGTATGCTTCGGAGAAAGCCCTGGCGCGGCTGAGGAAGAATGTGTCTGTATACATTAATTAATCTATCCAGTCTAGTTTTCTTAAGCACATTTCACACGACGGTTACCACAAGACATTTCATTATGTACAAAACTTTGCACTGGGACTTGTCACCTTCGCGTCTCCTTCCTGTCAATGGATTTTGGAGCCCAGAAGACAGAGAAGAAATTGATAATGTAAATTAACATAACTACAAAAACAACCAAAGGACACACACACGCTTCAGTCGATCTGGCTAACTTATCCACTAAATCTTACGCTACCCACAAATACTGCCTTTAATTTCTCTAATACTAATTACTAAACGTACATCTCTTTGAATTGTGACTGATTAGCATCGAAAGCATTGTCAACCATTGTTTCTCCCATTGGAGATTCAAACATTGTAACTCTGAGTATAATTCAACGACATTGCGGATTGCAAATGCGTTTATCTATGCTAATATTGAGATTCAAGACTCCGTCTGCCCCCGAGCAAGCACGACAATACATGCCGAGCTGCCGTTCTTAACATTTAAAATACTAAGTTAGAGCAAGAGTATTGCCATTAATTAACAGTGCAGTACAATGTGCAATATAATTTAAATATGCAAGAGTGGGGCTGGATATTCCACATTCAGATGTCGTCAGTTCCAAAGAAACTTGACGAGGTGAGAAATATTGCAAAATTACTTTATCTCCATCAAACACACCTACTAGCTGTGCTTTACAGAAACAATTGGAATGTGACTCTTTAACTGGCAAGATCATTTTAATTGCACGTGGAATCTAAATCTAGCATTTGGTGCATATGACATTCAAACATATGTTGAGCAGAAAATACCAAAATTTCTGAAAGATTTTGATTTCTCCCTTGTCCTTATACACATCCTTAAAATTAGGTTACATTATGCTGACTGCTGTTGATGCTTGTTTGCTGCACAGGGCGCCTGAGCTGGGGCGTCACCATGAGATCACTGGAATTTAGCAGTGTTGGGTAGTCCACACAAAACTTGTCATTCACACATTACAATGACTGGCACAAAACGTTATCTAAACACGCACACACGACCAGACTGGCACGTAGTAAAACCCGGGTTAGTGAGGGGGGAGATCTTTTGTCATCAAAAAAGGCAACAAAATTCTGGCCCGGGTGAGGGATCGACATGACATGGCACACTTTGACGTAAGAGACGGTGAAGTTTCAGTTTGACTGCATTTTCTTTGGAAATGTTCTGACTTCTCTGATTAAACATTATACTCTTCTTTTAATGATCATCCTCTTCACTTTCACCGTGGCCGTACATGTCCGCCAGTTTCTGGAACCGTGGGCCCCAGCCATTCAAGTAGTCAAAGTCTTGCTCATTATCATCAGTCCCTGAAAAATCATCTGTCGGAATTAATTTGTTGTTAGATCCCCATCCAATAGAATATACGGTCTTACCTGAAGCAAGTGATGAAAGTGATCCGGCTGTACTACCACCACCTTCGTAAGCGTAATTCCGCAGGTCATCAAATGGCGGTGCATTCGGGTCATGGTCAGCTCTCCTTTTGTGGTCATCAATGAACACACCAACATTTGGCTCTCCGCCCATCATGGCTTCAGGAGCGGGCATTTTCATCATGTCTGAAATTAATTATTTGCGCATTCAAAACAAATTTCAAATTAAAACTTGAAATTTTCCAGCCAATGCGTGTTACGTACATGGCATCTTGCTAATCATCATTTCGTGACCAGGCGCACCGATTGGAATCTGAAGTGGTGTGATATCGAACGCTGTCATGTCATCCTCGCCACCCCCCTCGTCATCGTAATTAATAATATTTTCTCTCACGTCATCATCAGGGCCAGGGTACTTGATTTGTGCCTCACGGCGTCGGTTGTAAACCACAAACACGAGGACTAAAACTATGTAGTAAATGCAAATTAATTTACGAATTTCATTTCAAACACGATTCGCATTACAAAGGCAAAATAACCACGGCGCATGCTACTGCTGCAATAACTTACTCAACAAGACGAGAATGCAAACGATAAGGGCAATGATGAAATCAGCAGACGTTGTAATGATACCCCTGGGAAGGACGATTATGTCACAATCCTTCCCATCAAATCCCGAACGACAAATGCAATGGTACATTTGCTCATCTATGAAATTGATGCACGTCCCACCGTTGATGCAAGGCCGAAGTTCAATGCACTCATCAATATCAATGCAGTCTCCGTCAAAGGCAGTCTTCCCCATAGGACAGCTATACATGCAAATGGGCGGAAAACACCAAATAAATAATAATTGCGAAAAAATAAATTGACCAAATTGTTCATAAATCCTTATACCTAGAAATAATCGGTGGTAAAGCTGAAAATGAAAGCATAGCGAAGCCAAGTAAACATCAGCATCCACATTTAAAGCATTTATTGTCCCACCCTTTGGGCCACTTAAATCCCACTTACTAAGAATAAGCAGAAGACAAATGAGGATAGCCGCAAGAGCCCCCATACTCAGGGTCAATATTTGACCCTCTTGATACAGCTCACAATTTTGTCCCCAATAACCTGGGGAGCATTCACAATAGTAGCGCAGAGATGGATCACGATTGGAGCACACTCCACCGTGGAGGCAAGGGTTGTCCAGACACTCATTTTTATCCTCGCAACCATTTCCATCAAACGTTGGTTGGAGTCCTTCGGCACAGCTATAAGATTATTGATGAATCCAAAGAAGAAAGCAGCAGTAAAGTAAAAGAAGAAATGTTCAGTGTTAAGCGTATATATCTAGCTTACACGTATTACATATAGACAGCAAATCCAATTAATTAACATGTTGACGAAAGTCGTGTTTCTAATAGTCTGCTGATAAGTCTGTTGTTCAACTTACGCGCATTCGTATTCGTTCCACAAATCCGTGCAGTTAAACGGTGGCGGGCAATTAACATTGTCACAGGGGTGATTGGATGGGCAGCCCGGGCCAAGATTCCTAAACATGGTTGCCTGTCCCCATTGTGTTCCGTTCAAAGATGGTGGGAGCGGCAAGTGCTTTCCTTCGAGGCGAATATCATCCAAGCAACCTGAAAAGTAGGAAGATCAAATTAGCGTCTTGTCCGAATGGTGCTTAAAGTATTCTTCGCATAGTTTTTCTAACTTTTTTGGTAATCAGCGGAAACTTCAAATGACCGATGACCCGTGTACTCGGCTTTTCCACCAGCATAAACACCTTCCTGCTTATCAACTTGCATCCATTGATGGCCTTCGAATTTGAAAGTTTCGTTGTAGTTCTTTCCTTCCCCGCCATCCAATTCCAAAATGGCCAACGAGCCATACCGGGAAACCTAGAAAATGAATTTAAAGGAGTTGTAAAAACGTGCACATAAGATTAATCCGGTGGATTTTACCTTAGCAGTGTGCCATTGACCGTCATCAACTGGAACGTAGCTAAGCCATAAGCTGTTTTCCTCAGTTCTAATGCTGTTGAGGTTGAATCGGAACCTGAGTAACCTGTCCTTTATCTGCAAAAAAATTGATTGTTGTAATGTAAAACACTCGAATCCCTTCACATGAATACCAGATCCTTGCAAAAAGTTACCTCAAGAACGCCATATTCCCGATTGTGTTGATCACTAATTCTAAAAAGTTCGCCAAACACCTCTCTTGTCCTGAATCTCAATTGAATTAAAGTGGTGAATCGGTCCGGCTCAAATGACAACGCATATTTGACATAACTCTGAAGTTTGAATGTCGTGGCTACAGTTCGGATGCCACATCCTGGGCCCATCCAACCAGGTTTGCATTCACACCGGGGCTCATTGAAGCTTCCTACACAGACGCCATGTTCAGAACATCTGCTAGTAATTTCATTTCCCATGCACGCTTCTTCAATTGGTCCACAGCCGGGCTCTGACTTGTGGCGGGAATGTCCAGGATTTGCAAGGTCGTACAGCTGTAAAAAAGTGGTAAAATTGGTAAACAGAACTGTCAAAGTTTATTAAACAAAACTGAATTTACTTTGCTGTTATGAATGAGGTTACGAATGCATCCGTCGAAGCTCTTCGTAGTTGGAATATACCGCCAAAGGAACAGGCTGGGATCAAACTGCTCGGTGTGCTTCCCACCAATTTGAAGTGGGGTATTCACATTCAAGTACTCACTGAATGGTGGGATTTGTCCTTCAGCAAGACAATATGAGCTGTCAAAAACCGTCGGGCTTCCATCATCTGCTTCGCTGATTCGAGCGGACTTGCAAAGGTCAACGATCAGTCGAACATTCTGAAATTTCAAAAATTAATCGATGATGAAAAATCCCTCGACACAGCACTGGCCCTGTTGTCCTACAATTGCTCACCTCCATATCCCAAAATATGTCAATTCGGTGCCATTCCCCATTGGCCAATGAACCATTTGGTTTCAAACGAAGTTCTAATGTCCCGGACCCAAAGTCGACGAGAAGACGGGGTTCCCCTTTTTCGAGCTCAAGGGAAATGAAATCCGAAACAATGATTTCTTCTGGCTCAGGTGCGACCATCGGACCGTTGTAAAAAAGAAGTCCATCATCGCGTTTTGTAATGAATTCAATGCTCAGATGAGAGTCCTGGCACATTTCAAGAGGGGGATACCAAGCCCAGTCATCGCTGCGGAAAGTGCGGCTTGTGATTTGGCATCTAGGGCCATCGTGTTTACCCGGGCAAGCGCACATTGGGCCTGACCGTCCTTGGACACAACGTCCACCATTGTAGCATTCAAATTTCTTACAGGATTCCTTTTCTTTTTCTAGGTCAGAGAAATTCCGAGCGCCACAAGTGCATTCCGGGAAAACATCAACACGGACACCAACTAATGCGGTTTTGTTGGCGTTGACGGTGTACGGTAATTTACTGATCTCAACTGTATTTGTGCATGACCCTTCACAACTTTTGCTTTCGTACAGGCATTCGTCAATACCGACCATTGTAATGTTGATTCCAACTTCTCTTTCAATCTGCATAAAAATAATACATAGTTAAACACATTTTGCTATTTCCTAATGCATTTTTAGTAAATGCTCAAGTTACCTGTTCACGGTGGAGCAACACAATCCCGTTAAGCCTAACAGGCTTGTAGTATGGGGATCCATGAGTTGAAAAGCGGATGTCAGTTATTGGTGGCCGCCGTTGTTTCAATTGTACACTGAAAACGTCGACTTTGCTTTCGTCAGCTCCAAGAATTTGGGCCAATTTTGCACGAAGAAGTTGGGCTTTGCTCTTCACCACCGTCTGTGTCTAAACGTATTATATTGCGTATTAGATTTGCATTAAAGACAGCGTGAATTAAAAATTTACCACGTCTTACCCTATAATCCCATATTCGAATGAAATCTTCATCAGAAATTCCAGCGATCCGAATGGATCCAGCATTGACAACAGCTTCATGAGAAATTTCCTTCACAATAATGGTAACATTGGCAGGTACTCCAAGTTGGGTATGGTAGCGGTCATAGACATTAAATTCCAATTCATATCTTAAAAGCAAACATTTTAAAATTTGAAATCATTTTAGGCTAAACTACAGCAATGATGTAGTGTTTATGTATTTAAGTTAACATTTTGGCAAATCTGAAACTTACATTCCTGGAGGTGTTTCCTGTCGCATTGTAATTGTCCCAGTGTCCTCATCAAGACCAAATCGTGGATGTGGGTTATCTGGTACTTTCCAGTAGAATTTCTTATCCGGTAAATCCCAATCATCCAAGTCATACACGTACACTCTTCCAATGTCAGTTTCCGGATTGGAACCCATGTAGTTGTAGACAAATATTTCTTTTGAGCCAGGCTGCATTTTGTTGTCATTGATATCCCCAATAATTACAGTCAATGTACTCGTTCCGGACATTGCTGGACTTCCATGATCTTTTATGACGATTGGAATCAGGAATTCCTTTCTTTGCTCCCGATCAAACATTCGAAGTGAGCTCACGATAGCCATTCCATCTCCATTGGCACCCTCTGTCAGTACGCAAGTAAGCAAGTTTAGTTGTTAGCAAAAACCTATAGCTGCAATTTAGTAAATGATTTGAGCGGACTTACTTGGATCGTGCTCGACTTTGAAGGAACCTTTAATCTCATCATCCGCATTCGGATCCATTCTGAACGTAAACGGTGGACCATTTCCTTTGGAACGGTCATCATCATCAGTTGCCAGAACTTCTACAACTTTCTTGGGTGCTTGATGTTCTGGAAGAACCGGCCGATAGTCTTTCAAGAATGTTGGGAAGTTGTCGTTCTGAAATAAAGTTTCAGAACATTAGATTATGTGTAAAATTTTCTGAAAATGCTGCTCTTCCGTTTTGCTATAATATACACGCAAAAATAGATAGTGTTTGGTAGTTAAATATAAGTACTACGGATAATAGTGCAAGAAGCAGCTTACTATATCCTGAACGATGATAGTAAGGGTGGCAGTTGCCGTTTTCGGTGGAACTCCATCATCGACGGCAAGGATTTTAACCTGCAGATAAAAGAATACAAGGTACATTTAGAGAAAGCTTCAACTGAAATTGTTACCTCGCTTTTCCGACATTTACTGTCAAAGTCTGCGATAAGTACATGAGGGTTAAGAGACAAAACGCTTTTGAAAATTGGAAAAGTAATGTACCTGATGCCTCGGAGTTTCTTCACGATCCAAACTTCTGCGAATTGTGACAGTTCCATCCTGACTTATTGAAAACTGACGTTTCCTGTCAGAGGATCGATCAATGGCATATGATACTTTGCTCTTTCCACCCTGATCCGGGTCCACAGCTTTGAATGTTTCTGGATTAATCGGCAATATTGCAATTACAACTTGTTCATCCAACCGAGTTTCAATTTTGCGCAAACACTTACCCAAACTTTTCCCAACCTCTACATTCTCATAAACTGACACTTCAATGTTCGGCTTCTCAAACTGGGGTTTGTTGTCGTTAATATCCCTCAGTGCCACTTTGACCCAAGCATAAGCCACGTGATACTTGTCATTGTCGCTGTCATCCCCCTTGTCATTAACTTGTATGCGGAATCGGAAGCCTTGAGATTGGAGGGGATCCTCGTAATCAAGGGGCTGTACAATTTTCAATGATCCAGTCCCATCGCTGTTTCGTACCATAGTAAATTTGTCCGCTCCATAACCGCTGTTCTCCAGTACCTTCAGAAAATATTACAAACAATTAAAAAATAAAATGATGCAAATTAATCCCACCAATACTTACTTTGTAATGAAATTTATTCGTTTCATCCTCGTCATGCACGGTTACGGTCAGAATTGGAGTGTCCGGCAACGTAGCCCCATCCGTTTCATCCACTTCGGTGAACCATTCATCTCTGCAAATTTTGAGAAAGGAAAATCAATCAGAAAAATTGTGCCAAACTTCTACGCATCTCTCTGAATTCGATGCCAGTAAACTTACTTGGTGAATGACGGCGGCATGTCATTTATATCCTTGACTTTTATACTCGCCGTCCCCGTCCCTGCAAAACAAAGGCCGTTATTTATAGTCATAGGCAATTGAAATGATTGTCCCTTTCGCTAAATGGCCATCTCACAGATCCAAATGACCAGTCATTTCTCAAAGCTTTGTCCCAGCCATTCCCAGAGATAAGAGAATCCCGGGATGTGATTAGTAATAATAGTAACGTCATGCAATTCAGAGTTCCTTGCCTTTTAACCCTCCGCCGTCCATTGCTACGACCTGTATAAGAGTAATCCGGCGTCTTTTCTCGATCCAAACAACAAACAGCCTGGAAAGAAACAAATTCAAACATATGTAATGGTTGTATTCAATTAGACTTAACGACGAGGAGCAAATATCGAGCATATTTTCCAGAAAATGTTTGTATTCAATGTTATATATTCATTATATTTGTAAGCAAATAAAAATTGCTTACCGTTTTGATGACTCCGGTTTCTGATTCAATCTCAAAGATTGGACGCCCCTGATCTTCATCAATGACATTTTTCTCAATCGAGTACGTGAGTTTGGCGTTGGTTCCTTCGTTCGGGTCATCGTAGTCCACGGCTGTCATTGTCATTACGACCATTCCTGCAGATGTGTACCCAAAATTGAGATACACGTGCCGCAAGTATAAAATTACGCTTTGTTTTCGCCAGCCTACCTGAGGTTCCATTTTCAGTTACATTTCCAACGTAGATCCCCTGAGGGAAGATAGGACTGTTGTCGTTAATGTCTTTCAGATTTACTTGGACATCGCTGTAGCCGACGAGTCCTTCTCCGTTTTCGTCTTGGGCGAATACAGTAAATCTCCATTGAGATCGGCCAATGGGTAGGTCTCTGTCGAGGGGCTAGAATGACAGCCGAAAATCAAATTAAGGAGAATCCCATTTGGTCTATGTAAACAATCCTGTAAAATTGTATGAAAGAATCTTACCTTCAGAACGTAAATTTCTCCTGTCGTCCGGTTAATATCAAATTTACTGTTGGCTGGATTGTCTGGATCAATTCCTTGTCCAGTCAAAAAGTAAACAATATTTTGAGGACGATCCTTGTCCCCGTCACTTGCCATCACCTGAATTCCAAATATTTTGGGTTATGATATCAGAAGATTGAACAATGGTTAGCCAAGCTGAAGCTAATTCACATGCGTTTTTAGAGAGAAATTAAGTGCAGAAATTTAAAGCAAAATTTTAAAGCATATGGTTGCATAAACGGCACTGAATGACCACCACCGTGCCCAAGCATTATTACCAAGATCCCACCAAAATAATAATCTGACAAATACCTTCAGTAGTTTGAGTGGTAGTACACCGGAATATTCTTCCTCGATTTGGGCAGTGTACAACGATTGACTAAATACAGGTGGCAGGTCATTCACATCATTGATGTGTACAATGACCGTTGTCTCATTCTCATTCAAGCTGTCCGATGCAACCAAGGATAATTCGTACTATTCAATCGTGCCAGCAAAATAAAACCGAAAACAAAAAAATAAAGAAAAAAAAATCAAAAACAAAGCCATGCTTAAATACGCCCGCGTCAAATCCCAGCTAAGTCTCTATTTCCGCGCAAAGAATAAAACAAAATCGCATGGGTTTCGCAATAAAACTTAATCTTACACCGCCGCGCGTCGCTTTCAATTACTTGCAGAGCCTCGGGACGGTCAGGCAAATACAATTAAGCACAGACGAACACATAAACGAAGTAATTCTTCAGTGGCTGTATCCCAATGGCCTTTACCAGTACAAAGCTGTGAGCAAGCTAATCGCAATTGCAAAAACTTCAAGGCGGCCGGGATTTTTTCTCAAAATGCACACGAACATCAAGTGCGGATCGAAACCAAATTTTCTTCCAAGAAGCCAACACTAACACGCGATTTTTAAGATAATGCATGGAGTAAACCAACNTTTATTTCGTTGCACTGTGGACAACTTAAGAATTTAAATTTGGTGTGTGCGTATGGTGCTAGGAATTGAAAACCAATTTTGGATGCTTGTCTTTATAGAGCAAGTGTAGAATGTCAGTGACCTTATCTACTATCATAAACAAATTGCTTTTTCCGCATTTGGTTACATGAGTATGAATTCCATGCAAATTCAAACATAAATTTCTATTTAACATGGCTCTAACGGAAGTAGATAAATACTTCGCAAACTGCATGTAAAAATATTTCAGATTCAAAACCGCTTCAACAATAACTGTCAGAATGTTTTACAGTCTGCAAGAACAGGAAATAAATTTTACCAATAAATAAACTGCCAGTTCATTGTGTTGGGTTACCAAACTTTGCACAAATAAATTTAGTAGTGCGGTATCCCACAAGAATTATACAACCTCAAACATAACAATGGCAGGCTAACCGCATTGGCTCTTGAAGTGTGAAAAGACAAAGAAAATGCAGCATAAGCATACCTGAGGGTACACTACACCATGCATTGTTCAAATTTCTTTCCTTTGACTTCTATGACTTTGCTCTGTACTGTCAATTTCCTAATCTATACCTTACTGAATCCAAAAGAACCCATTTCAAATTCAAGGAAGCGAGTTGCAATGAATTCATGCTTACCAAAATGAAAAACCTAAAGAATTTCTGTTTGAATGGAAAAGCTATTCGAATTTCATGTATTCCTTCCGCGTAATAACTAGTTGATCAGATCCTGGCAAAGACCACAGCAGAGCACTCGATATTCCTGCACTTCTTCAACCTTGTGCCTATATGCATTTTCTGGCAAAGTTATGGCCTTCCCAATCAGATTTTCATTTCAAGAATAAACAAGGAGGGAATAAGGTGAGGGGAATGCAGCGGGACATTCAAAGACATAAATTTCGCCGAGTCTCATTCCCAACACTTGCCATCCTCATTCCTTATCTTATCTTAGACCTTCCTTCCTTCCTTTTCAAATTTCTCAAGGAAAACCTTGCCAGAAGTTTCAAGAAGCATGACCTGTGGTTTTGTGAACATTGAGAGAGAAATGGCATCAGAGTCTGGCAGAAAAGTAAGAGATTAATCTTAGCTTTATTGCATGTGACTCTGTAAAAGAGATATTAAAGTTGCATTGCTCTATATAGAAAATGCCAGTAATTTCATAATTATAACTATGAATTGCGCCCCAGAATTAAGTTTTCAAAATTTATCCAGAAGCGAAGAATCCAGCAGCCTTCTGCACCTGTTAAAAAGCTAGGTCATTGGCACCCGACATATCACCCAACTTTCTGTGCATGAAAAAAATTGAACTGAATCGAGAATCGACACTTCTGAAAAGCAATGCTTCAAGCTGGGTCACGGCAAGAGGCAATCGTCGCTTGAAATCCTACCAGTGAGGATAACAAATGGATTTCCATTGATTTGTAGATTTCCTCACAAAAAGGTGGAACTCCGCCTCAAAACTCAATTATAATTTGTTTGGATTTTGAGAAATCCTCTTTCGTCACAATGGATTCAATTTGCCCTTTCATACTGCAGAAATGCGACTCTTGTCTCCATTCTTAGATTTTGGCTGGAGAAAGTGTCACCATAAATCATTATTTGTAAACTAAAACTTGAATCCTCGATCCAAGTACTAGGTAAGATTTGGCACCAAATCCTTGTCGTTATCCTGCTTTGCTCTTGCATATGCACTCAAAAGTTAGGAGAAAGCAAAGAAAAATGTGGGGTGGGGAGAAAGTCAAGTGAATCAAGGTATGGACTGACTGTTTTCAACCCATGATGAAGTGAAGAAGATGCGAAAATACAAACTAACTGCACATCTCATAGCATATGCATATGCGTGTTGCGTATATGTATTTATACAAGAGGAGGAATTCGCGACTTCGACTGAAGTAGACAAAGCGACAAGGAGTCCATTAATAAAAAGGAAGTAGACAAAGGGACTCCAAGATATTTCATTGGCAAAAAATTCCGAGCCACTCTGT
>JAAXYW010001849.1:0-18514 GCA_036851895.1 Orthonychiurus folsomi
TTAATTTCCACAAACGGAACATGGCCCAAATTTGGAAATCGCTTTTTCTAGGCATGTGCAAAATTTGAAATTTTTATGTCTAGAAACGCGCCGGAGAAAATGATATTGAGGCTGCCCCATAAATTTTGGTGCATAGTGTAGGTCGGACTTCTGAGTGCATCATTTCAACATGGAACTTTTATCTACCTTTGCAGGTAAACAAGCAAACGGATCAGATGTACACAATGCTTGGAGTCTGCTTAGTTTTACACCCCCAATCCATTGACGAATCTATCAACAGCGTCCTTCAGGACAGAAAATATGCGGAAAAAATTGCTCGAATGCAGGCTGGAGATCTCAAGGAATTTGAGAATTGCTTCCTGTACGCGTGCCCAAAATTTTTGTCTCCAGTTCCGCCCAGTCTTGAAGGCGGTGTTATTGAACAAGAGCCACTCCAAATTCAGAAGACGATATTTTTGCAAGAAGTGAGCCAGCAGATCTACTTGCCGACGTTGAGAAGGTATTATAGATAGTTTTGAATCTCAGGTGCTGTACCTCGCAATTTTATTTTTTAAATCATGTGATAATTTTTTCCTGTACTTTAGTTTTTTGAAGTTGTACACTACCATGCCTTTGGAGAAGCTGGCTGCATTTATGGAAACAGATGAATCGTCTCTGTCCGAATGTCTACTTTGCTTCAAACATAAGATGCACAACATTGTTTGGAGCAAGGGCGTCAGTTCCTTGGAAGGAGAATTCCAAGCTGGCTCTGAGGTGGATTTTTATATTGACAAAAAGATGATTCACATTGCGGACACGAAGGTTGGCAGGCGGTACGGCGACTTTTTTATTAGGCAAATTCATTTATTTGATGAAATGGCACGATCACTCAAAGGATTGAGATTTTGATATGGTATTCAATATTCTGGAATGTATTTATGGTGTATTGTGTTATCCTGATTCAAGAGCTGTTAAATACATAATTTGCCTCCGTTTAATAAACATTAGTCCAAACCAATGCTCACTCGGTAATGAATTTACAGAAAGCATCCAAAAGATCAAAATAATAGTTTGAGTCGAGTAGTTTTTATTTGGACGAATTATTTGGTCTGCTACACTAAGTATTATCCAAAGCTTTTATTGGCTGTACGCCAATCTTGTCAATTTCTGAGGCACTTATTCTATGTTGTACATAAGTAGCGAATCATACAATCACATTTGATGTGACCAGGCAAAGTAAGATTGCTGAAAAATTTGGCATAGAGGAGCCCACAGAGCCTCCGCTTTGTGAAGTGAAAGCATTCCCAAGGCACTTATTGTTCTCGAATTGCAATTCAAAGAAGCTCAAGGTATTTGAATGTGAATTTACAACAGTACAAATACAGGCAATTTATAAAAATAGATAACACAGACATATAATCTAAATTCGTGCAAAGTACCTTAACTAGTCAACAATCAACTATATATATGTACATAGGCAGGAATTTAATATATCCAGGCAATTGTGATGCATGCTAATCATTGAGTACAACAGGCTAGGGTAACAATAACTCAACCTTAATTATTTGATTTAATTAGGCTTGCGTTTCGCATTGTTGCTTTAAAGGAACAGTGGCAACCGGATCTCAATTAATTTGGCCCGAAATAACTTATGTACTTTTTTGGTTCAGGGTGGATGTTTGAAGATGTGCTAGTATTGGCACATGACTGCTAATGTTAAACGTCGATTTCATCAAAATTTCTAGAAAGTCTTTGATCAACCTTTCTTCTTTGACTTCGCCTGAGTGCATCGGCTCTTCGATAAGGTTCATTTTTCAGGTCTGACAAAATATCTTCGAGAGCTCCATGATACACTTCTTTCTTATTGTTCTCATTGCCACCGCCTTGACGTCGTTTCAGCTCATTGATGAGGGCCTCCTAATTTATTACAAAAATGAGTTAATAGTTGGTTAAAACTAAAAAATCCACCCAAGCGTCTTACTAATCCCAATTAAACGTTACCTGCTGCTTCTTTCCTACCAATTTGGGATTTGGTTCTGGTGGTGACTGATTCCTCATGGTGACCCTTTTTTTCTGCTCATTCTCCGTTTCAGCCACTTTGTAAGCTCTGATAAACTTCAAAATTGTCGAAAAAAATCCACTCGTATCAGTTTGCTGTCTTTCTTCACCGTAAAATTCAACACATTCCCCGAAGTCGTGAACTGCAGCCTTGCACTCTGTTCTGATTTTATTCAGTCTATCTTCTGATGTACTCAAAAAATCTCTCATTACCTGGAGAATGCATTAAATTGTAAAACCCCAATAATCGTTAGCCTCATTTGCCAGTTGTCACACAATAAATTATACCGTTAAAATGATATCTTACCGGATTTATCTCGTTCTTCTGTTTGAGAAATTCTGACTCCTTTTTAGTCAATTCCATGCCTTTCTCCAGATCTTGTAAATCACTTCGAATATTCTCTAGTGAAACTTGAGCAGCTTTTTCAACATATTGAAGATCATTAATGAATTCCGATAAATGTGGAAACTTAGCAGAAATTGTATCGACTACATAATGCATCAAGCACTGCTTCTTATCCGCTGATTTCGTATCCGTCAAACACTCCAAACTCTGTTGGTAAACTCTGTATTAGCTTATTGGTTGGATGGAATCATAATAATTTTGGGCGTATTAGTTACCTGAATTTTAAACCCATATGCAGGTCCACGCTTCGCTCCGTTCATGTAGTTACCAAACGCTAAAACTATTTCCAGGAGCTGATGGAATTTTTCAGAAGACCGGACTGATCGGGAAGCCAAAATGACAGATTGAATTTGTGGTTGGAGGACATTGGCTATTTCTGAGTAATTGGCAATGTAGGCCATCACGGCCAGTTTGGTTGTAATGCGTTCGACTTTCGTCAATTGAAGAAGGAATTTGTCTTCTTCAGTCAATGTATTTGGATCTCGCCTTGACACGGTAAAATCCCGGTAAAGTTTGGACTATAATTACAAAGCACAAAAATTATTAATTAATTAAATAGTTATTTCTCTAAATTTAGAACTTTATAATTTAATAAAAACTGTCTGTAGCTTACCTCTTGTTCATTGGGAACCATGCGCTGAAGAACTTCTACCAAGTCAACTTTCAAGATGGTCAAGTCAAGTGCATTTACTGCTCGCACAACGTTGTCAATTGGGAGGTCCAACTTTCGTCGAGAAATTGCTGGAAGCACACAAAATATTATAAACGTATTTATCAAATTTACTATCCAATTAGACCTACCAATATTTCTAAGGCGAGTATGTTCAAGTAGAGATACAGCTTCAGGCTTCTTGAAGCGTTTTGATCCAAGACTAGTCAAACCATCACCATCTGCCTCATCGGAATTGCGATCTGAAGTGATGAGATGACAGAATTTAAAGTTTCGAATCTGACTATCTAACATTAGATATGCGAAGGAACACTTACGCTCGACACCGCCAGCAGGTCCAATTTTGAAAAGTCTTTCAAATTTATCAAAATCAATAACGCTGTAATATTTTGAGTCATCCAGCTGATTGAAAACTGTCCCTTTCACTTCTCTTGGTTTCAACACGGTCCAATTCAGCGTAGGAAGTTTGCACTTTGGTTGAAGTGCTCGTTTGATAGTCATATTTGTTTTTCCGCCACCCATCATGGGAGGTGGTGGTGGACCCATCATTCCCATTCCCGGAGGTGGAGGGGGAGGAGCGAAAGGCGGAGGAGGGGGTGGTGGTGCCGGAGCAGACATAGGCGGTGGAATGATGGCAGGTGGAATCGGTGACTTCGATGTAGAATCAGGCTCAATCAACAGATTTTGACTTCCACTCCTTCGGAACTGCTCTAATAGATTTCTGGATTCCTCCTCTTTTTGAGTTACAGTTCTACGCAAGGTCGTTACTTCCTCTGCAATCTCTTTTTGTCGAGAAAGGAGACCATCACGTTCGTCGCACACTTCCTTAATCCTTTGTTCCAACTCAAACATTCGAGACAAGGATTCAGTTTCCAGTTTTTGGTATCGCTCCCTTAATTGTGAGATTTCTTCTTCCAGATCGGACACGCGTTCAATGGCAGCGGATTTTGTCTCTGAATCTTCCATAAGGGCTGCGACGTCAAATACATTGTCGAGATAGGCAGATATTTGTACCTGTAAAAAATATCAACTCAGCAAAGCTGGTAAAAGCGCAAAAAAATCGGAATGTTCTCGCAGTTTTACCCTTAATTCCTCAGATGGGGTATTTCTCAATTTGTCTAGGTAATTGTCAATTCCCAATTGAGAGAATTCGTACTGCAAATACACCCTGCAAAAAACCAATGCAAGAAGTAAAGTATCTGACTCTATGTTAGTATTTTACATTTGCCCTGGTTTATATTGTATGTACCTTTCGTTCATGTCATCGACAGAATGTACTACGATATTAATGAATTGCATACAAGACGCCATAAATTCCACATGAAATGATTCATAGTGCATAAAGTGATCCACCAAAGTCTCGAATCTTCTCCGTTCTTTCCAAACCTAATACAATATAAAATATCAAATAAAGCTCGACCCAATTTCATAATAGTAAAATAAATTCTCACATCTTTGAAATTATCAAATGCCCTGAGGATAATACTATGACCTCCTTGGACTAAACAAATGGCAGCCAGAAGTTCTAGTACGAGAGCTTTGGTTCGCAAACTCTTGTGTTTGAGGCTAAGAGCTATTGCGTTGATGGACTCTTGTTTTTGGATGACGCTGAGGAAAGGTAAAACTTAAATTATTACTAGAAATTTTAAAAAAATTAAAAATAGACTTAGTACCTGTTTAACCCATGTTTGTTGTTCATTATGGCACGTAGGCAAAGTATACATACATGGATGTCGTCTTTAGCATCCCCCATGTTCAACTTGGAGAGAAGACGGGATTGCCGTTTCTTCATTGTGCCTGGACTTCCAGGTTTATTGCTCCCCAAAGTTCCGTTTCCGCTTCCATTTGAACTGACTTTGAGCGTACCAGTTCCGTTGCTCAAATTTGCGGAACTATTTTGAGCTTCGGCCTCGGCTTGAGCCCGTTCATCGTCACCACTGAAAACAGCATTAATATTTTATATGTAATATGTATATATGCTTTGTATTAATATTTTATTCTATTCCATCCGGAATCGCAAATTTTACAGTTTGAAGAAAATGTACCCTCAAAAGCCGTTCCAACAGAAACCAAAAAATGCTTTCGTTGAGTACTCATTCGAAATTTCGTATAAAACAGTAGCCTTAATCGTGATCTTCTGATAACCAAATTTGTGGAATTTGGGATACTGCTTTTCTATTGGTTTGCATTATTCAGCAAAAAACATGTTGAGCTCAAACAAAATTGCATCAGCTATGAACCCTTAAGAACGCTTCAACGAAATAAAATGCGGAAGAGCATTGGAGTGAGTGTGAGAAGCTCGCATAACATTCCCATGTTTTAAAACAAGGTGAATTCAATTGTTTTAATCATCCATGTGAGGAAAATGTCTTCGAGCCACATCAGATTTCACAAGGCATGGGGAAAGAAAGGTTTACCATGCGTCATGGTAAACAGTAAACACAAAGCATTTGGAGACGGCAAAAAATTATGCACAATACTGCAAAAGGTTGCTTCGCATGTAAGCAAAAACTTCCTGCAATCAGTCGAATCCATTGGAATATGAGACTAGACTGACTGCGCTTTCACAGTTTGATAATTTTCAGTTGTTGGTAAAGTTTCAAGTAACGCAGTTACAGGTGTGGTACTGGTTTCACTTGACTGGTTGCATTCAAAAAATAGTGTTAAATATTAAATTCAGCTGTTCCATGGTTGATCAAAATGGTATTGTAATTATTGTGGTACATAGCAATTTGGTGAAGATAGTGAGGAATTCATTCGTGGAGCAGATATGGGCCCTGAATTCAATGCACTGAAAAACATGAGTACGAAGAAAGACACCTGCTGTGGTTTCCCACTTCAATCAACTGTGAAAATCCTTACGATCTTTGAAATTGTGAGTACAACAAACCTCATTGAATTTTAAATCCTCGACGGATTCCTGTTTTGTGATTAAATAATATTCCTAAAATGTAGTGTGTGGTGGGTGTGTATTGTATGCAAAACGTTAAACTGGCTAAACTTACAGTGAATTTATTAATTATTTCATCGCTTATTCATATTTCTTTATTGAATCAGTCATGCCATTCTCATTTGCAGGTCCGAAACACTTGTGCCATAATATTAAATGTATCTTTCGTCTCATTGAGAATATATTGTATGTTGCGGAACACCGGGGACAACATTCTTTGTCAATTCCTGGACTATATTTTTCCTAGGCTGAACAGTAAGTAGAAATTTAAATGCAAAACTTTGCACAGTTGGCAATGACTCATATTTTGCGAATGTGCTTAGTTCAATATTCAGGAGTTTTGGCGGCATTCTTTCTAATTTTTTCAACAATGCAACTTTACCTGGCAGTTCTGTGTTACCACGCCTCAAAAGAAGTAAAAATACCCAATCATACTTATTTAAACACCGACTATTTGGTCGAACATGTTAATTGAAATTTGTTGTTTCTTTTAGCAAAGCCTCCAGAAATGTCAAACGGCTTTCATATCTTTATTGGTCATTTGGATCCTTGGACTATCTATCTCTATCTATGTTGTTGACAGAAGTCCCCCACTCATTTGGGCTGTTATTGTTATCTACTCCTTGAGATTTTTATATCTGACTGTGTTCAAGAAGTACTTGAATGTGCTACGAAAAGTATCAATCCCAACACCAGTACCAGTTTGATATAAGATTCCTGAACAGTGCCAACCGTTTATGCTTCATAAATAAATTTTTAAATTGTGAGTTTTTAAAGCCAAATCGGACACTTACCGCATCATGACTAGACGAAAACTTAAATACTCTACAAGGACTTCCAACCCCCGATTTTCTTCGTTTAGAAATTCCCGAACCCATCTGCAATCATGAACAAGAAATTGTGTGAAACTGAGCACGAAATCAATTCTGAATCCCAACTTACTCTATATTATTTGTCCGTAAGGATATCTCTAAATCCTTCAGGACTTGTGTTGAGGTTGAATCTCCGACTGCTTTCCGCTTCTACAATGTACAAAATGTATTTCTTTTTGTAATAGTGCAGCTTGATTAAAATTAGTTAAAACATTAATCATTACACTACTACTGGTATGCTAAAAGGCATGCATCACCGACAACTGGTGTTGATCCTAATAAAAAGCAACGTTTAAGTAGAATTCTATTAAATTGATTTGGTAGTTAGAAAACTTTTACACAAATAAGGTGTTACATTAGCCCTCCCCCCATTCTGTATTTCTATACTTATTCTCTATTTCTATACTTCAAACACAAAGCTAGAGTGCTGACACATTTGACAATTCAATCTCAAAACAGAAATAAATATGTTATCGAGTCATTTGCTTTAGATAGTGCACGCGCACGGTTCCAGTAAATACCACCTTATCCACCTCCGAAATGCTACAGGATACCCAAATGCATTTTTCAGTATATTAACATTGAACAGTAGAGCTGGCATAGCTAGTGTAAAGTGGTCATTAATATACTGGAACAGAATGATTACTTTAAAGCTTCTCGAGGCTTTTGGATCCAGATAAGTCTGCAACTTCCGGAGATAAAGCCTCGGAGGGTCACGGGCCTGAACCAGTTCCTGTGAGTTAAACATAATACGTGTAAACAACAGATCAGAAGTACACAATGTAATGTAAATATTTATAAACTTGCCTGATCACAGACAATTTCCCATTTCCTATGGTCATCATATTGCTTCAAAAGTTTTGCCTTATCCGGTGGTAAGTCCATCGAAGCCTGGAAACAAGCAGAACAGTTAATTTAAATTTGCTGCGTCCGCATTACTTATTGCCTATTGCTAAGTAACATTTAACATTCGCATGATGTCATCTTATTTAGAATTTTTAGTCATAGTACACAATACACATGGTATAATAACATTTCTAAAGAAAATAAACGAATCAAAATTGGTAAATTTCTTGCCAATTTGTAAATTTATTACTATCAAGCAATTTGCTCAGTGGTGGCATGAACTCCTTAAAATATGCACAACCCTGCATAAACAGCATTTCTACACATGAGTTCAGTCAGACACGGAAAGCTTAAATTGAAATCGCAATGAATTACATTATCATTTCCTTCATGCTAATCAACATATTCACAAGAATTACGTATTGCCTGTCGTACAAACCACAACTTCCTACATCCTTCACTTCTCGCACAAGGCATCCCAGTCCTCCCGTATTTAACTGCACTTCAATTCCAACATAAGCTAAATCAACCAAGCTAACGTCATTCCAATTGCAAATACAAATGAAATTAGTAATTTGGTCAATATCATCATGTTAATCTCTAGCATACAAATGGAATCATACGACCCGCCATCCGTGTCCAAGGATTTTAATTAAGGGCAAACCAATTCTCCATTTGAAACGCATTAAATGTTTGACCATTAGTCACTCTTTGCTACTACATTGACTGATGACACCGATGAGCCATCACGACGCCAGCCACCCACCCCCTCTCATGACATAATCAACCACAATATACAAAATGGTGGATGAATTCAAGCGCATACTAGAATTCATATGCGAACATTCTCATGCAACTACAACAATCCACAGCACAGGCCCAACCTTTATAGATCCGCCAACCATGCCTGGCCAACGTCCTTGATTATTTCCTTCAGTATTGTACTATCCGTTGATGGCAATCCAGTCCGTACCTAATTTATGGCAGCCTCGCCTGTGAGGAACAGAGGCTTTGTTACTTTTTTCCTCAGAGCTTCATTTGTTTGTTACTTTACATTAAAGTTCGGCTCTGGCTGCTGCCGAGCAAGAGCAGGTCTAGTCTGAAGTCACCTATCCTAACATTATGATCTCGCCGCAATGCACCGACGCTGGGCTTGCTTTAATGCTGATAGCCGGTGACAAAATCTCGTAAGAATATTTAGAGTATGAATCATACGTGCAATTAAATGTATTTGAACAACAGGTGGAGTTATAAGATGGTTTAGAGTAAGTACATTCCTGTGTGACATCACTGCACTGACTCAATAATCATAAGTCACAACTGTCGCCCCTGCATGCCCCCGGCTCGTATATCATCTCATGCACTCATGTGGATTAGTGGATGTAAAGTGTAAAATTCTTTACAAATGTGGAAAACAAAATATCAATTACAAGAGGAAATATCACCAATTTAAAAATTAATAATTCGAATTAACAAATGTAAATTAAATCCCACGAACTTCGAGCAGCCCATGCGAAGCTTGAAGTACAAACCATTTGGCTCTGCCCTTCATTCGCATTCACAACTTTGCATTTTGCGGGAGCGGCACATATAGGAAATTTTCAGAGTGAGCGCTCGGCAACAGAGAGGACCTTCTTTTAAGCGGCCCATACTAGAATGGCCCCTTCCAATCCTTTCAAAAAGTTAAAGATGGGATCTCTTGAAACAACTTGAAGAGCTTTCAATTCATGGGTATATGCAATATCGATTTGAAGGAGATTATTGATAGCTTATAGAAAAGCCTATTAAAAATACCGCATACAAATTAGCCTTAACAAGTATAAACATTATGAAGTCACGTGTGAGGGTATCTCGGATTGCACTTTAGAATTAGTCAACCCACGTGCCTCGGCTGCTTTGCCGTCCCGCAGATCCATTCATTCTCGTCCTAATTAGCCCACCGTAATTAGCTCCTAATTTCATGCTTGATTGACAAATGCGTAAATGTTATTAACTAGACCCATGAAGGTTATCTCAGGTCGCTTGAACCTGCATTGCATTGTTTGAGAAACTTAATTGCGTAGACGTAGAGTAGTAGTAGTGCAGCCAGCGAAAGTCACAGCGAAATTACTCCGGACACTTTAAATGATATCACGCAAACCCCATTGTTTGCTAATGTAAATCGTTCATGACCTATCTTCTGTTTACAATAGATAACGGGTTGAATGTGCCAGTGTTGAAACTTCCTCTGAATTTCTGAATCGTTGCTACAAAAAATTCTTTAACAGAACACACGAATGGGGAAAGTTGGGGGAAAACATCCCATTGCGGGCAATTGTTTAGCGAGTACGTACTAGAAAAACGCATCCTTTATTTCCGGCAAAATAAAAAAGTGTGTTTGTTATGTTTGACTAATATTTTCAACTTCAATGAACAACCAGAATGCTATTTGTCAACTAGATAATATTTTACTTTGTATAGTTCATAAACTAAAATATAACCAAACAGACGCTTAGCTCAAATTCATAAAAAATTCCTTTTCACATCCGAAATTTAAATTGTTAAATGCCATTAAAATTACATTAAAAAATTCGAATCTTGCCCTCACTCGTCACGAAGAAGAAATGACTCAAATTGTTAAAATTAGTCATGCCCAACTAACTGCATTCTATCATTCCCTTCTATCGTTTTTTTCTGAGCATCCAGCAAATAAAATCACCCATTCAATTCACTATTTCTGCGATTAGTTACACTTACATTTGAGACCGACTCAGCACCCACCCACAACATAACAACCATTTAATTCCGTTTCCTCTACAGACATAAAGTACCAAGTCATACTTCATCATACACACGCACATTCAGCACAGCACGCTTGCATCATAGCCAGGAATTAACTCAAAATTCGTGCATCCCTCAAGAACCAGCCAAGTAAGAATTGCAGTCTTGCAGTTGCAATCCCGGTGAGCCAACCACGGCACAGCAAAGCATGATGAATTATCGCTACACTTGACTATGGAGCCACGTAAAAAGAAATTCCTTTACACAAGTCAGACCCAACTCTATATCACATCCCATACATAAAATCACTCACGACGTCTGAATGGAATAGTTAGGCTCACAGATCACTATAACATTGGGTCGGACCGGGAAGACCCCGTCCGGAGAATTGAAAGTAAAAACAGCAAAGTGCAAGGGATGGAGTGGGAACTGAGGATTAGTTCCTTCTTATTCTTGCGTCAAAGTCAATTCCTTTCTCAGAATCCACCCACCCTTAACAACAACAGATAAAACTTGCCTAATTTTTACGGATTACTTCAAATGGTCCACCCGTCTAATTTCTCATCCAGGACAATGCGACAAGTCCGTTTTTTCTTAAAATCTACCCCCGACAACCGAAGCAAGAGGGTAAAATCCTGACAGTTGACAATTTGAGCGTTTTGCAGGCATTAAAGTTATAAGTTATTACCATTGCTGAAACGAATGGAGGGATAAATAAAATTATGACTTGACCCTTCATGGGAGAAAACTTGTAACGGAGGCAAAGTTCAGGGACTGCAACTTCTCAAATCGTTAAGGGCCCGTCACATATTTCAGACCAAAATTCTTACCAGACTCTCTTTGTTTCTCGGTGAAACCAAATCCCTAATGAAAACTTTCACAACTAAAGACGGCAAGGCGGAACGATCTAATTTCAAAGGACCCATGCTCACCATCAGTATGCAATTTTAATAGTCTGGTCAAACTCGTAAAAATAAATTATGCTGACTTGACAGGGGATGCCGATTTGAGCATTTTAAACATAAAGCTAAAGGGTTTCACATGACCTTGTGAACTTGTGCAACATGACTACATGTATTATCAGCAAAATATTTTCTAGCTGCATTATCTGTATCAAAGTATTGGTTTCCACTACTTGTGCAGTGCTAGGCCTCTTAGATCATAGTTAAAAATAAGATTAACGGCAACGGCTGTGAGTACGTGTATTATGTGCACTCTGCAAGCACAATAAAAAAGGGGGTATACATGGTTGCAAAACCTGGTAATATTTCTGATATTACTCGTTTGAAAATCTTGTAATGCCGATGAAACCACAAAATACTCGAATAAATTGCTTTAATGCCCATTTGCGAATTTGTTTCTAAGAAAACGAGTTATTGAGGATTTGCAAAATTGTGATCGATCCGATTGCGCTCCAGAACCCAGATGTTGCTGTCGTCAAATAGTGCGAATACAAACAAAAAGTGTGTTAAACAAAGTTTGACAACCTAGTAGTACTATTACTATTCATACTAGTACTCCTGCCCAACCAAACAGATCGATGTAATACAACGACTCCGAAGGAAAAGTCGGTTGACTGTGGCAGGAAATTCAATAAAACTAGCAATTTAGATCATCTATCGTTATGAAATGTCAACCGGATCGATAGGCAAGGAAGTACTAATTCTGACTAGCCTCTACGGCATGAAAATGTAAATATTTACACGCACCACACACGTACTTAGCTGTCGGGATGACACATTCGCGTATCCATCTCATAATTTGCAATGCCAAAGATTACAGACGACTACCGGCCACGCCCAAATGTAACACGTTTCTGTTTTGTTTTGTTGTCAATTTGTACATTTTTGCTCTCTTTACTCTTAATTGCGTTTTAATTTGACAAGGTGCCAATACAGACTACTGAAACGAGTCGAGTTGGCGTGTACCATAAGCATTACAGCGAGTGCTTGTATTGTTAGGGTTGCTGAACAGTATTTAATTTGCCATTGTTCTTGAGATGAGGGAAGAAGCTTCCCTGTCAAGCTCTAAGTGCGTCATACTTCTGTAAAAGTAAAATCCGAGTGTGACTGGGGGCTATTTTTGTTTTCATAATGTCAACTCACTTCCTGCTCCCAAAATTAGGAGCAAACACATCATCAGAGGGGCTGAAGCCAAAACTGTGGAACTATAAAATTTTGGGCTCAGTTTGATACTTGAATGTTCAGCCAGTGTTAATTTTGATTTGTTGCATTTGTTTCAGTCAATCTCTTAGCCAAAAAGTCGTGCTCGTTCGAATGGTACACGTTTTGGCAAGTTCCTGCAAATCTAACATGGATTATCTGACATGTCCATTAATAATTTTGGCTTTACCTATGCCTCTCACAGAATTAAAAACACATTGTTTCTGGCTAATATGATTTATCAAGGATACACCCTCAATTCAATCGCAACTAAAGCCAGAGTCAATTGCACCAAAGGAAAGTTCTCATGCAATATTTTATTTGCCAGTTGCACTTAAATTGCACAACCCAAAGTTAAAGTTAGACCGAAACTTTCATTCCTTGCGTTTGTAAGCCTAAATGTAAAAATAAATCCGTGTGCCCCATCAACAAGTTAGAACAGACGCATTTTAGTATTAAGCTCTATATACTCTCCCACGTCCTTACGTCCTAAGATAATGATATACAAATAAACACATTGTTTAATTGTTTACATTTGCAGCGTACACGCCTATTTAAAAGCAAAACTGTTTACAAAGAGAGGAAGCAAAGCAGTTGGCCATAAGAATATCAGAAACGCCCCTGTTTGAGTACTGGAGGATCTATCATAAGAACGTTTCCCATTGTGCGTCATTCAAATTAACTGAATTGAATCGGATCAAACGTGCAAAAGCAAAACAATTCCGACTTTCCATCTCGTAATTCATTGGGGTTGTTGGTATTGCGAAGTTGAACATTAGATTTGAAAATATATTTGTAATGCGAGACGAAAATATGCTCCTTGCCAAATGCCAGTTCGGCTAACCGCAAACGCCTTCACTTGACAAACCCCTCTAGCTAAAAGTATACACTAATAAAAACAACGTCACACATTTTTAATTCTGAAAAGCCGATTTGATAGTTTGAACACCTGGCAATTGTCCCGAAGAATTTTCTGAGAAAGTAATCTCGGAGAGTTTGATAAACACCATAAACACACGCATCAAAATATGGTGAATTCCTTTTTGGCAAGCAGCGTGATTAACAAATCACTCTCTAGGGTGAGTCTGACCCTAGTGTAGTCTTAATTGAGAACCGCCAAATACGTCAAATACTGAGGCTATGATACCCGACTACGACTAGATCAAAGAAAAAAGCGTGGCGGAATCAACTGTGTAAACAAGAATAGCACTTTACCAGGAAATTCGGGAGTGTGGATGAGTCACACACGACAAATTGGCCAACTGCCAAAAATGCATCGCACTTCACGTTTACGGGTTCAATGTCAATAATCTATCTCCATTCACTACTCGATAAGCAGCACTGCAGTTTAGTTAGTGTTTAGTCATTCAGCCAATTCCAACGTGTAGGAATCTGGATCCTTTAAAAGGCCCTTGGAGATTTCAACTCATCTTTACTACCGGATCCATTTAGTCCAATTATTTTTATTGGCTGCGGTTGGGTTTTTGGTTTAAATTCAATCCGGGATGATGATGGGCTCTTCCCATCATGACGCGGACTTAGCGTGGCGTGGATGCCTAAGTCATGTTTTCCAGGAATACACAAGATAGCAGTAGATAGTTTTAAATGCAAGCATTGCATGACATTACAAATGAGAGTCAGCCAGCAAAACATTAATTCACAAATTTATGGAATGAGTTCGTACAATTCTCGGTAAATCAATATCCCAGAACGCAATACTACCCGGTAGTCGGTGGCGGGGACGTAATGTGTTATTACAAAGAAATCGGTTTTGAATGAAATTTCACTACACGCAAAACATTTACCATTTGTGGTTGTGCATAAGCAGCGCAAACAAAACCTGTGTTGTCTACACCATACGAATATTTCCTATTTATTTTTAATTACTGTACGTTGAAGCTAAAGTGTTTCACTCACCAAAACCTTCGTGAATCTCTTCTCCAATTCATCGGTCGTCGGAATTGGGCTTTGAACTTTGGGTGAGTACTTGGACGACCTCATGCTGACCAAATCCTTCCGATTCCTCATGAAATTCTGATTTGTTTGCACCGAGTCCCCTACCAACACACTATTGCAATTCCCCGCAACTCCAAAACCATCCCCGCCTCCAAATCCGATGCCCGGGCTTTTTTCATTGTGTTGTTGATCATCTGGAATGAGGAGTGTGAGCCCCAAACCATTTGTCCCATCCAAAACAGTCACGGGACGAATGGTTCCTTTATTTGAAGACCCACCACTTGTCACTCCGTTCACTCCACCGGCACTACTACTTCGTTTGTAACTTAAATTATTGCCCATGATAACTTTCGATTGTTAAGGACCCGAAAGTGTGTCAATCCTTCGACTTCCTCACGAATGCAAACACACAATCACAATTTGCACGTACTTTTACTTTGCATTATAATTTTTTTCTGTGGGCTTGCCGTTGGATTCTCCCATCATGTCTTCGATCAGTCGAGTTCCCCAATCAGCCACTACCAACCAGATATGAAACCTGTTCGTGTAGTTAAGTAAAAGTAAGTACATTAGCAAACAACACAGGGTGTTAAAGTTAAACCACTCCAAGGTATTTAATTTACAAGTGTATATCATTCCACTCTTCTGAATCTTATTATGTCTGAAGAGGGGGAAATGAAATGCACTTTACTGCCGCTGCTACAATTAACATAAACAGGTCGAGTACTGTCAAGCGGTCTCACCTCTATCAAATTAGCTAACACATGTTAGTAAATATTCCCTCTTGACACATTGTCAGTTAGTTAACTAGCGCTAAATTTGGTACTCAACCGTTTGTCAAGTCCATCAATTCACACAAAACAAGTATGTAAAAAATCAAATAATAAAACAGGAAAACGTATACTACATACCTCAGAAGTCAGAACCAGATCACAAGTAGTGTCGTGTCGTCTCCCAAGTTCGATTTCCAGTTGCACTAGTTAAATTGCATGTGTTACCAACCAGTTCAGTCCAGTTTCACTTTCATTTCATGACTGCACAGCACATTTCTGATGATTTGGGAAATAACAGACCTTGTTTCCTTGTATGTCGTTAAAGGGGAAAAAAACTCTGCGGAATCCGAGTTTAAAATTATTATTTATAATGAGGGGAGGTTTGGACTTAATTTGACTTTTGTGTTTTGTCACCTACCTACTGTGTTGTTGGCGCGACTGGTGCGCTTGATGGGAATGAAGTGACTGACTCAAATCCCATGCGGACATGCATTTGCTCGTCCACCTCGTCTTGGGATGAATTGGGCTTATATCCTCTGCATTACTAACCACCAATATAGGACAACCACCAACTACTCCAGCAATACCAAATACCACACGCTAAAATACCTCCCTCGCCTCCGTCGTGTTTTTTTTACCGCATCCGATATGGTACTGGCATTTGGACGAGTCTGGTCGGTGTCGGAGTAATGTATAACACAATACATGGAAAACCACATTTTATAATGTACCTATTCCATAGTGTACACGTACGGAACGGACGCGACGGACTGACGGACACAGCAACATTGAGCTCTGGAGGCAACGGATTTATGGCTTCTAATAATTTTGTGACAAATAAATGCAACCGTGCAACCTAAAATCGGAATCAGTAATAATAATTTACGTATTTAATATTTGATGCAACATTACATAGACTACATTACTACTTTTATAGGTGTCATGTTTATATTTATAGGTGTAGAAGAGCTGTCATTGAGATTCTAGGCTCGGTGGACAGTTATTATTGCTCTCGAGAAGTATGCCAAATGACAAACCAAAAGCTAGTTTAAATTTTAAAAAGCAAAAAAAATCAACCGTGCCAGGCACGCGCACGCACGCGCACGGTGCAAAAACCGAGCACATAGAGAATAATATGCAAATGTCAAAAAAATAGTAGACGAAGTTCTTACGCATACGCGAAATCATATTTGGCAGAGGTCAATTGAAGGGTGTTGGAAAGAGCAAGAAAATAAAATTTAGAAACTGAATCGGTGATCCTGATGCATACTGGCCTGCTCTGCCTAGCCTGCCCGTCGATTACACATCTTACACTCATAAGTGTATTTTTTTTTAAATTATGCAATATAATATGGCAATCTTTTCTTACTCAAGCTAATTGAAAATCGAAAGAATAACTAACACGAATCACATTGATTGATCGATTCATCATCTGTGCGCGATTGAATCCTCACGATTCTGCAGACATAAAATTTAATACTAACGACGCTCACAATTTTGCTAAATTGTCAACTAAATAAATTATTTTAAAACTGCCTGTGAGGTGACAGTGCAGAGACAACAAGGCAAGTACAGGTCAGTTTAGTTTGTGCAAAATTTCTATTTTCTATTCGTCCGCGAAGTCCGAGTCCGAGTCTTCTGAATCGAGTCGGGAACGATCACACCATCTGTGAATTGAAGAGCACAAACTAAGGATTTTTGTGTGCTGAGAGTGCTGACTTCAAAATTCAAATCTTGTGTGTTAATTCGCTGGCTAGTTTGTCCGGTCATTCATCAAAGTAAGGCAAGCTTAAGCTTATTCAAAACACCTTTGCATTTCCTGTTTAAGTTCGATCATTTCGCATTTCTGACGTTTGTTTGGTGAACACAAGGAACCAGCAGCCAACAAAATGACCACTGGAAGTAATGTTGTAGTTGNTGTAGTTGATGCACTGCCCTACATTGACAATGAGTATGACGAACCCGGCATGAAAGAAATGGTTAAGAAAATTGAAATATCAATAACTCGTACGAGATTCTGATTGGTAAACTAATCCACACTTTTTCAAGCAGGTTATGACATTAATTGAAGAGGAGAAGAAACGCTACCGGCCAACCAAGAATTACCTGGAGCACATGCCTCAACTTCAGCTGCACCGTTTCGAGGTCAGTCAGTGTGCCGTTTACGTGTTTCATTGATTTCAAATTTGGGTTTGTGGCTTGCTTACTAATTACGAATTCTGATGTGATTTTCTTGCAGACTGAGGTTATGAAACGGGAATACGATAGAATGGCTCAACGTCTACCAATGGAGCTACTGAGTATGAAGAGATACGAATTACCTCCTCCTCCTACTGGAAAGCTTACGGATTTGACAGCTTGGAATGAATGTGTAGACAACTCCTATTCACAATTGGAACACCAAGCCACGAGGTTGTCATTTGGCTTTAACTTAACTTGATTATTAATGAAAGTAAATGCTTTGTTTTAAAATTAACTGCAACTGATCATGGTTCCAGAATCAGCAATTTGGAGCTAATGCTTGAATATAGTTGCGAGTCGTGGAAGGAATATTTACTAATTATTCAAAGAATGATGAAAACTTCAAAAAAACAATTACAAGACATTAAGTAAGTACTTCCGACGCATATCTTAGATTAGTGAATTTTTTGAGAAATAACTGTTCGGCTGTATTAGAGAACTGGTCCAAATTATAATGGCATCAAATCGGTGGGAACTCTATTACATGTATTTTTTGTGGCTTTCAGAAAACAAATTCAAGAAGTGAATTGGTACAGAAAAACAACTCAAACCGAAGTTGGTGAACAACTGCGTCAGTTGGAAAGTTCTTGGTAAGATTGCTGTTACTAGTGCGTACTGAAAGCCTTAAATAATTGTAAAAGAACAAAATTTTAACTTCGTGTTTCAACCACTTCAATACTTCCAATTCTAGGGTTGGTCTCATTAGTAAAAACTACGAAATAGAGCAGGCATGCATTGCGCTGGAGGCAGAAGCTTATCACAAAAAGACTAGCTCGGCATCAGCATCAGTGCAGAAACCAGAAGACGACAATAGAATGGAACAGGATTGATTATTTTAAAA